>VSMD01132838.1:0-29478 GCA_008750895.1 Mirza zaza | reverse complement strand
GTTACCATGGCGACGTCCTTTATGACAAGTGCATCTGGGCTGAGATGACCATCCTTGACTACCCCACCGGCAGCATGAGTGAAAGGCCATCCCCTTCCTGGTGGCCCAGAAAGAGGTAAGGGCAGGGTTGCGGGCTTGTTTGGGAGGTGTGTTGGGCTGGGAAGAACAACCCTGGGAGAGTGGCCACTTTGACACCTTGGGGAAGTCACTTGACTGCTCCAAACAGTAGGTTCCTTCTCCATAAAATAGAGTGAATAAAAATCTTGACTCTACCTCCCTGTGAGGATTGCTGGGGTTCTACACAGGACGAGGTTTACAGAGAGGCTATGCCAACTGTAAGGTGATTCACAGCTACTATTTTAAGTTTTGTTTTTCTGTTATAAATGTTTTCCATGTCTGTATAAAATGTATAAAGCCCACAGTCCTATCACTTTCAGGTGTGAATGTTTTGGCATATTTATTGTTTTTCAGAGCTTTGAAAATTATTTAGTCCTTGGGGACTACACTAATGTACCAGGAATTGCCAAATGTGCTTGACCACAGAGAACACCTATAGCCTTGTTTACGACTGAGGATCCTTGTCCCCAGATCTCTCTATGGAGACTGATCTGGTAGGTCTGTGGGCTTGGGGAGAGCTGTGATTTCTTGAAAATCTTTGCATTCAACAGTCCACAAGGCTGAAGGGGAAATTGGATAGGGGGGTAAAACTCAAGAGACTCTGGCAATGACACTGTAATAAAAAACGTAGCACAGTGAAAAAAAATAAAAAATAAAAGTGGAACTATTATTTGATCCAGCAATCCCACTACTGTGTATCTACTCACAGGAAAAACAGGCATTCTATAATAAAGACACCTGCCTTCGAATGTTTATAACAGCATAATTCACAATTGCAAAGATGTGGAAACAACCCAAGTGCCCATCAATACATGAGTGGATTAATAAATTGTGCGATATATATATCTGTGTGTATATATACACATACCATGGAGTTCTATTCAGCCATAAAAGAGTGGTGAACTACATATTGTATTATCCTGGATGGAGTTGGAGCTCATTCTTCTAAGTAAATATCACAAGAATGGAAAAACAAGCATCACATGTACTCACCATTAATTGGTACTAATCAATCAGCACTGATGTGAAGATATGGAAGTAAGATTTATCAGGGATCAGGCATGTGGGAGAGGGGAGGAGGAGATGGGTAAATTTGTATCTAGTGGGTGTGGTGCATCCTGTTTGGGGGATGGGCTCACTTGTAGCTTTGATTCAGGAGGTGCGAAGTCAATTTATGTGACCAAAGCATATGTACCCTCGGATATTCTGATATAAAAAATAAAATAAAATAGAAAGATCATTACTTTACCATTCATATCATATTTACTGCACCAGGAAGTCTGAAACTTAATACTAAGATTTGGCTTCACCCATTTTTCTTGTGACTTTTTTCTGGGGAGAGAGTTGTATAAACATATTAATTAAGCATTACATAACTTCCCTGACTGTTTTGTTAATGTCATGTCTACTACAGTAATGAATATTATTTTGTATTATGAAGCTTTGTCTATTTCAGCTAGTAACCTACATTTGCTTAGGTGATTCTCATTGATCTTAGTTAAGCAATAGGTTTTCTATTTCACCTCCTATTTCAATGCCATGCCACTTTGATTTGGCCATGTCATATCTTTAACACCCACAAACAATTACATGGGAACTACTCTTTGGTTAGAATACAGTCATTAATGTCAAACAAAAAAAGAGAAGAAAAATAGTTTTAAGACTCTTTTTCATAATCTTTACATCATTAAGTTTAACAGATTTTCACAAATATTTATATTAGGACAATTAACTGACAATCTGTTAGCTTTGGTCATTAATCCCCTAGATTTTGAAAGTTGCAACAATTACATAATGAACTCTAGAATCATTGTGGTTGCGTGATATAAATGTGAGTGATCTTGTGACTGCAACTATAATAACTTTAATTGTTTCTTAACTTTTAAAATACAGTAACTGCCATGAGTAAAATTAACTATTTAAAATATTTTCTTAGTATATGCCTACGTATGTATTATATATGTCTTAGTTCCTAAGTACAAATCATAATAGTTTTAAAATAGCTATCTATTTATAAACGCTACTAAAAAGATTTCATTGGAAAACTCTCAGTCATAAGCTATGATGTTAGGCTCTGTTCATGTCTTTGCACACAACCAGTTTACTAGGATAATTTTACCATCTATTCCATCAGAAGCATTTTGTTACTGATTGTAGAAAGCAACCAGATTGTAGGAAATTCTGGTCTAGTTGATACCAAAATATGTGGAAAAGTATTCAGATGACTGAATTCACTCTTCATTGGTATGTATAAATAATTTATAATTCTAATTTTAGCTTTACAATGATTTTATTTAGCTCTAAGAGAATAAAACTGCTTCGACTCATTTTTAAAGTAGAGTAATATCACATTCTATGATAACTTCACATGCAAATAAAAGTATGAATGTAATCACTCTCTTAAAAAGTTAATACAAATTTAATATTGATAATTACACTAATAAAAGCTACAATTCTGTGTGATTTACACATATTTACTTTAATGCAATTTAATTTATACTTCTGTTTCAAAAAGGATATAATATGAATTATAATCGAAAGTATATAATGTGAACAGATAAATTGTTTATAACTTAATTGGTTCCCTTGTTAATAATTTTTTGCTAAAATGTTAACAGATGAAATGAGTACTTTTTTTTTACACTCTGAATATATATTAATATTTTCAGAGCTAACTTTCTGTTTACACTAAAGCCCTAATTTGAGGGCTATTTTGGTAGATAATGTTAAATATTCAAGAGGTGAATTAACCAGTTTCAAAAGAACTTTTAATGGCAAAAACTATTCTAGCCTAACATCTACTTGAGTCATTGTTGCATATAACTGTAGACTTTCAAGTTAAAAAACGATAACAAAAATATTGACACAAGAATTAGTAATATTTAGCATTAATAACATAATTTCCTCCATTAATAATGTAATTATTTAACCAGGAAATCATAGAGCATATACTCATATTTTCAGATACCAGATGCCTTATTCATAGGTACTTATAATTTTGCTATTTTTATTTTATTACTAGATTTTAGATTAAAATTATCTAATGATTCAAGACAATCTGCTTCATTCCAAAGTTGTGCTAAAGTTCTTTGATCTTATTTCTCCTTTAAAGTAAAAATGGTGTTTCTTGCTTAAAACGAATTGACTCAATGGTTGCATAGAGATAGAATGGCATTGACTTCCTCTTGTAAGATGATAGTTCCTTTGGATATAATTTCAGAAGTATGTTAGCAACTTTCTAGTGTATCTCTTCTTAATAGTGCAAAGACTTTGCACATAAATCTTAGTACTGTGAATCAATTCTTTCTCAAAAGACTTGTTAACTTTTAAATGAAGCCCCCAAATAGTACTTTTGAAGCACAACTATCTACAAATAAATTGTGATGTTAAAGAGTGGCAAAGGGCTTTGTGAGAAAATATGATGGGATTTATTCTTAACAAGTGTTTCTGCACATTCTTCCAGGTTTACTTCTGTTTTAAACGCAAAGGCATGTAAGAATCTCTGGACAATATAATGTTATCATGAGTCTTTCTGCCTAGGAACAGATGATGATATGAATTCACTCTCATGTGAATAATTAAGATCACCTAATTCCCACTTCTTGCAATTTCAACAGATGAAATTTGAATGGCATAGTTTATTCATGTGGCTCTGCTTTTGAAGACCATTTATTTCAACTCTTTAAATCTACAAGCAGAATTTATGTAAAAACACACTACTATGGAGGTTGGTATGTCTTGTCTGATCTTAAGATATTCTAGAAAATAGATGTTAATAACAAGTGTTCTCTGCTGAGATTTGATATTGCCTTATATTAATATCTACCTCTTTAAAGTGTCTGGCATGTATTGGAAGAAATTCACTAATTAAACATCACTTTTCCCTTGGGGAATTTTAAACATCAAATTTAGTTCAGACAAATGGTGTCATAGAATGAAGAATACGTAGACATTTTTATGTAGAGAAATTGGGGAATGGCATTTTAGGCAGAGAAAATATATATTTGGGGATTGGTGAGTAGTTCGATGTGGCTAAAGCATAACATATAAGTGGGTTAGTGGTAGGAAATAGATTAATAAGGTAAGTTGAATTTTAATTGGTAGGTGATGAGAAGACGTGAAATATTTCAAAAAGTGTGATGTGATCAGATTATATCTTGAGAATCCAGCAAACTTCTATTGTAAGTCAGATGAAGCATCTCTGCAATGTAAGTTATGATAACTTGCACCAGACTGTTAGCTTCATTTGTGAAATTGAAATCTCTAGACAGTGATTCGTGTGTTAGTGAGAAATATAACTTCAATGATTTAATTCAAGAGTCTAGAGCTCGGTGAAACAGGGATGATGATAAACATTATCATACAATAGATAGTAGTTTTATTTCTATTTATGTGAACAAGTACCCACTTGAAACCCAGGGTTCTTCAATAAAGAAATTTTTTAACCTAGGAAATACCAAGAATAAAGAAGAAAAGTTGTATTACATAATCTAAAATAATCTCAAATTGGCTTCTACAAAATGTTTAAGTAGTACTGACTCTTAAGACTCCTAGCAGAAGAGAGCAACAAAACTGAAAATATCAGCTTACTAGATGTGTTTGCTTAAGATCAACTATTGAACAATAGAGAATTTTAACTCTAAATAATTACTTTGATTTTGACAGAATTTATATTGAACTGTTCTTTCTGGTAGTAATTAGACATGAATATGGTTGCTTCCATAAAATACTTAGCTTATCACTTTAAATCAGTTTATGATTTAAAAAAAGAAGAAAGAAAAGAACAAGTCATCAGTTTAAAGCCATGCCCACATTGGACAAGCGGCCTATTTTGCAAGGCCTGCTAGCTAAGAATGTGTGGATTATTATCAGTATCTTTACATCATTAAAAGGTTAGAAAAAGAATGAGAATGAGGAGTTTGAAGAAGAGGAAAAGGAGGAGGAGAAGGAAGATGAGGAGGATCTGATAGAGCGTATATGCAATCTGTAACAGCTAAAATGTATATTATCAGACCATTTACAAAATATCTTGCCAGAAACTGGCATAGAGGATCTTATTTACAACTTGTCATGACAGGAAAGCATGCATTGAGATTAACTACAATCTTTAGAGGGTTATTGAAGAGAGAGCTTATAACAAGCATTAGGATCCTATACTCTAATTTTAGGTCTTTTGCTTTAGTATGCTTGAAGATAGAATGAAAGCTTATAAGTGTACGAATCTCTGACATAAAATACTTCAAAAGACTCCCAAATCACTCATTTGTAAGCAAAAAAATAAATAAATAAATAAATAAAGGTATACTCATTTGGGGGGAGCAAAGATTTCATTAAATTGTTCGACTCTAGTATTTAAAAATGGATTCTCTGTTCTTATGTCATTTTCAACATCTCACCCATCACTAGAAAATTATGTGTTTAGAAGGTAGAAAACAGAACAAGATGAGCTGTTTTTCAGCAAATGAGTCTTACTGAGGCAGGAAACATAATTTTGGGGGTAAATTCTACCTAGAATCTCAGAAGCATGCAACTATAAAAAATGTATATAAACCCGCCAGCAGTGTAACAGTGTTCCTGTCTCTCCACATCCTCGCCAGCATTTGTTGTTTTGGGATTTCTTGATACAGGCCAATCTCACTGGGGTTAGATGATACATTTATCGGGTGTTGGGCAGATGGGAGGGGGAAGGAGGGGATGGGTATTCACATACATAGTGAGTGCGATGCTCACCGTCTGAGGGATGGACACCCTTGAAGCTCTGACTCGAGGAAGGAGGGGAGGCAAGGGCAATGTATGTAACCTTAACGTTTGTACCCCCATAATATGCTGAAATAAAAAAAATGTATATAGAAAAGCAGAAATGTAATTTTTCTATATTGATTTTCTATTTTATGGCTGTACTAAATTTATTTATTAGTTCCAACAAATATTTTTTGTGTAATCTTTAGGGTTTTCTACATATAAGATTATGTTATTTGCAAACAGATGCTATTTTATATGTCCTATATTATTTTATAACATTTAAAATATTTTTAAGGGATTCTTGTTCATTTTTATTGAAATGTTTGGTATAATTTAATTAGTATGGCATGTGGGCCTGAGTTTTTCCTGGTGGAAAGTACTTTTGTTATGAATTCAGTCTCTTTATTTGTTTATAGATTTATTCACATTTTCTACTTCTTCTTATATTGGGTGTAGTGTTTTGGGTGCTTCTAGAAATTTGTCCATTTTATTGAGGTTATCTAATTTGTAGGACTACAATTGTTCAAAATATTTCATTATATTTCATTATAAAACTTTTTACTCCTGTATGATCCCTCTTCCGTTACTGATTTGAATAATTTATCTTTTCTTTTTCTTGATCACTATGGTTAATAGTTTATTAATTTGTAAGCAACATTTAATTTTATTAATTTTTTCTATTATTTTTCTATTCTCTCTTTCATTTTCTTCTGTTCCAATCTTTATTTCTTTCCTGCTGCTTGCTTTGAGCTTAGTAATCTCTTCATTTTCTAATTTATTAAAGTAGAAGGCTAAATTGTTTATTTGAGATTTAACTTTCTTTGTAATATCTATGTTTATAGTTATAAATATTCCCCTAAACAGTACATTTGCTACATCTTATTAGTTTGGGCATATTGTTTTTTATTTGCATCCATCACCAAGTATTTTCAAATTTCCCTTGTATTAATAATTTTTTCTCTGATCCACTGGTTATTTAGACAAAGATTGCTTAAGTTATAAACATTTGTTAGTTTTCCAATTCTCCTTAAGTTGTTCATTTCTATTTTAATCCCGCTGTTTAATTAAGTGCCATTAAATATATTCAGGACTCCTCTTTGCTCTAGCATTCTCTATTTTGGAGGATGAGCCATGTACACTTGAGAAGAATGCATATGCTGCCATTGTTGTTTACAGTCTAAAATAGATGTCTGTTAGATCTGTTTCATCATGTTTTTAAGTCTCCTGTTACTTTGTGAACCAATTTCTAGTTGTTTTATTCATTATTAGAAGTGAGGTATCGGACTCTTCAACTATTCGTGTTGAATTGTCTTTATTCCTTTGATTGTTTCAGTTTTTTAAATGTGTTTTAGAACTCTGGTGTTATGTGTTTATATGCTAATAATCACTATTTCTTCTTGGTGGATAGACAATTTTATCATTGTAAAATGTTCCTTTTTGTCTTTAGTAACAAGTTTTTTTCTGAATGTGTATTTTGTCTGATATTAATATAAGTACATCAGTTCTCTTTTGGTTAATGATTGCATGATTTAACCCTTATCATCTTTTTATTCTTTGGTTCTACCTTTTTGTACTTTACATATAAAGTGTGTCTCTTAAAGACAGCATGTAATTCAATGATGCTTTCTGGTCTAGTCTGCCAATCTAAGCCTTTAAATTGGAGTAAAAATAATTTAATTACTGACAATTTAGGATGTGTCTGCTATTTTGTCATTTTGTTTTCTATTCATCTTATTTCTATCTTTCTCTACTCTTCCATTACTGTCTTTTTTGAATTAAAAATATTTTTTCTAGCATACCATTTTAATTTCCTTCTCATTAATTTAACTATATTTTGAGTTATTTTTAGGTGTTGCTCTTGGTATTAAAATTAGTATCTTAATATTAAACAATTTATTTCAAATTAACTTAATTTGAATTAAGTTAACTTAATCAAACTAACTTAATTTCAAGAGTATACAGGACATTTGCTATAATTTAGCTACATTATTTCTTCCCTTGGTTTTGTTTTATTATCATAAAATGATATCTTTATACATAATAAACACATAAATACAATTTTGTAATTATTATTTTATGTGGTTGTTTTTAAAATCATAGAGGAGAAAAAAAGAGTTAGAAAAATACATTTTTACTTTCTTTTATTTTTACCTATGTAGTTACTTTTACCAGTGCTCTTTATTTCTTTATATTAGTGGTATGTCTATATAATTGAATATTATATAGCCATAAAAGAGTGGAATCCTGCCATAAAACTGGATTCAAATTTTTGTCATGTCCTTTTTATTCATCCTAAAGGACATCCTTAATATTTTTATAGGGCATTTTTGGTAGTGATGGACACTTATTTTATTTTATTTTTTTAATCAAGGAATGTCTTTAATTTGGCTTTCCTTTTAGAAGGATAGTTTTGATGAATACAGAATTGTTGGGTGGCAGTTCTTTAACTTCAACATTTTATTTTACTTTATTCTTTGATAGGAGATATTTTTATTGCAGATTTAATCTTCTTACTCAATATTGGTCTGTTCAGTTATCTATTTCTTTTTTTTTTCTTTTTTTATTTCATCATATTATGGGGGTACAAATGTTGTTAAGGTTACATATATTTCCCTTGCCTCCCCTCTCTCCTCCAGTCGAGCTTCAAGCATGTCCATCCTCCAGGTGATGCACATTACACTCATTATGTAAGTACATACCCATCCCTCCTCCTCCCTCCCACCTGCTCGACACCCAATAAATGTTTTTGTTGTTGTTGTTGTTTGACATTTTGGTTACATTTTATATCTTTACCTCTCCCTAGGAAGGGTTCAAGGTTTGCCCTTCCCCTCCGCAATGCTCACCACATCCCTCAGATGTGGGATTATCCCCCCTACCACCGAATCCCTGGTGAGCACCACCTCCCTTCAAAAACCATAATTTTAATCAGTCAGTACCAATTTGATGGCGAGTACATGTGGAGCCCATTTTCCTGATCTTGTGTTGCCTTACTTTGGATAATGGGCTTAAGTGTAACATAGTATAAGTGGTGCTAGCTCGCTGTCGTTTCTTAAGATTGAGTAATATTCCATTGTGAACATATGCCAAATTTTAATTATCCACTCGTGAATTGACAGGCACTTGGGTTGTTTCCATGTCCTTGCCATAGTGAATTGTGCTGCCGTAAACATTCAGGTGCAAATGTCTTCATAATAGAGTGTCTAATGTTGGATCGATTGGTGTTTCTATATCTAGCTCTTTGAGTTATCTCCAAATTCTTTTCCACAAAGGTTGCACTAATTTGTGGTCCCACCAGCAGTGTAAGAGTGTTCCTAACTCTCCACATCCTCACCAGCATTTGTTGTTTTGGGATTTCTTGATACAGGCCATTCTCACTGGGGTTAGGTGGTATCTCATTGTGGATTTGATTTGCATTTCTCTGATGATTAGTGATGTTGAGCATTTTTTATATGTTTGCAGGCCATTATTCTGTCTTCTTTGGAGAAGTTTCTGTTCATTTCCATTGCCCATTTCTTGATGAGGTTGTTTGATTTTTTTCTTGTTAATTCTTTTGAGTTCTAGATATATTCTTGTTATTAGACCTTTATCGGAAGTGTAGAGAGCAAACATTTTCTCCCATTCTGTAGGTTATCTATTTGCTCTAATGATAGTTTCCTTGGCTGTGCAGAAACTTTTTAATTTGATCATATCCTATTTGTTTATTTTTGATGCTGCAGTGATTGCCTTGGGGGTCTTCCTCAAGAATTCGTTTCCTAGACCAATGTCTGATACAGTTTTCCCAACATCTTCTTCTAAGTTCTTAAGGTTTTATTCTCAGGATAACTTCAACATTTTAAATGTCATCTCACACCCATAAAATAAACCCTAGCAGGATTTCTAAGCATTTGAACAATATAAGCCCTACCCCGAAAATAATACCTAGTGATGGGTGTGGCTATGCAGCTTATCTTCACAACCCATGCATTTCCTCGCAGAGCTCTATTGCTTGACATGAGAGATTGGGGCCAGTGGTTCTAAAGGAAATAGAGTCACAAAAAATTCAGGATGGAATTTGGGGTTTGGAGAGTTATGATGATGTTCCAGAAGAAGACGACTTAACTATATTTGAATAATTGTAGATTGTTGTACTGTACTTAAAAAAATAACACATCCCCTGAAAATAAACCCTAGGATGTCTTCTTGAGGAAAAATAAATATAAGACCCTGTCTTATTTTCGGGGAAACACGGTAAAGGATTTCTAGTCTCTATCGCTTCTGATAAAAAGTCAGCTATTAATCTGATTGAAGATCACTTGTATGTGATTATATTTCTATTTTCATTTTTCTTTTGCTGCTTTCAAGATTTTATCTGTTTTTTGATAGTTTGATTTTGTTGTGGCGAGGTATGGATCTCCTTGAGTTAATTCCACTTGTATTCATCAAGTAACTTGAATGTGTATATTAATGCTTTCCTTCAAATTTGGGAGTTTTCAGCCATTATTTCCTCTGCCCTTTTCTCTCTCCAACTCTCCTTCTGGAATTCCCATTATATATATATGTTGGCAATATATATATGTGATGGCAACCCATATTTCTCTGAGATGCTGTTCATTTTTCTTCTTTATCTTTCATTCCATTCCTCAGAATGTATGAACTCAAGTTTTCTATTTTCAAGTTTGTTGATTTTTTTCTTTCTCAGCTAGAATCTTCTGTTGATCCCCTTGAGTGAATCTTTAAAATTGCATATATTTTACATCTCAGCATCAGAATTTCTTTTAAAATATTGTTTCCATCTGATTAGATTTATTCTATATTTGGTAAAACATCATTGTCATGATTTTCTTTAAGTCATTATAATTGAATACTTTTAGCTCTAATTCTAGTTTCCTTTCAGTAATTATACATGATTACCTTTAGGGTTTGTGTGTGTATATATACACATACACAAATAGGGATGTGGTTGTATGTTTGGTTTATCTCTGTCTACAGAGAGATTCTAGAAATAGTGATATCCACTGGCAATGAACACACCAAGCATTCAGACCTTAGTTTCCTTAGATTTTAAGTACCTTTCTCCAATAAAAGAAACCATGGCTATTTGGAGCAATGATTAATTCTTGGATTAATGCATGGAAAGTACAAGATGAACATGGAATGATTTGGTGTTCCAGAAAAAAATAAAGAGCTCAAAAACTTATGATGGTTTGTCGAAAGTAGATGAAGCCACTTGAAGGATCTACCTATACTCATATATATGAGGCAATTTGAGCATGAAAATAAATAATAAGAATAATTATATAACCCATAAAAAACAAACTAATTATGAGTCCATATTGGTACAAATATAAATAATTGTATAAATAAGTGGATGGATGAAGAAAGACAGGTGCTTTTTAAAATAGAATTTCAAATATTAAAAGATAAAAATAGAAAATGAAAATTACTTTGTTCAAGATCATAGTATTGATATCTATGGATGCTAAAATGGGAAAAGGTATGGTAAAACATGAGATACTTGCATTTCTCAGAGTATTTTCTTACAAAATATTTATTAACTACAAAAGAAAAATTATAACTTTGAAATACTGGAGAATCCCAAATTAAGTAAGTTACTGAAGTTTGCAGAAACAGAAATTCTCATTTATTGCTGATAGGAATGCAAAGTGGTGCAGGCACTTTGGAAAACAGTTTGGAAGTTTGTTACAAAGCTACACATAGTCAAATAGTTCAATCCAGCAATTTTTCTCGTTGCTATTTACCCAAAGAAATGAAAACTTATGTAAACACATGTACATGAATGTTTATAGCAGCTTTCTTTCTAAATATCAAAAATTTGAAGCCACTAAGACATCCTTCAATAGGTAAATGGATAAATGAATTGCAGTACAACCTTAAAAGGAAATATTATTCAGTGACAAAACTAAATAGGCTATCAAGCAACGATACTATAGGGCTATAGTAACTAAAACAGCATGTGTTGGCATAAGAACAGGGACACAGACCAATGGAACAGAACTGAGAACCCAGATATAAAACCATCCTCATATAGCCATCTAATCTTTGACAAAGCAGACAAGCACATTCACTGGGGGAAAGAATCCTTATTCAATAAATGGTGCTGGAAAAACGGGCTAGCCACATGTAGAAGACTGAAACAGGATCCGCACCTTTCACATCTACCAAAAATCAACTAACGGCAGATAACAGACTTAAACCTAAGATGTGAAACTATAACAATTCTAGAAGAAAATGCTGGAAAAAACTCTTATAGACATTGGCCTATGCAAAGAATTTATGAAGAAGACCCCAAAGGCAATCACAGCAACAACAAAAATAAATAAATGGGACATGATTAAATAAAAAAGCTTCTGCATAGCCAAAGAAACTATCATGAGAGCAAACAGACAACCTACAGAATGGGAGAAAATATTCTCATTTTACACATTGGATAAAAGGCTGATAACTAGAATCTATATAGAACTCAGGAAAATCAGCAAGAAAAAAAATCAAACAACCCTATCAAAAAGTGGGCAAAGGGTATGAACAGAAACTTTTCAAAAGAAGTTAGAGCAATGACCAACAAACATACGAAAAACTGCTCAACATCTCTAACCATCAGGGAAATGCAAATTGAAACCACAATGAGATATCACTTATCTCCAGTGAGAATGGCCTTTATCCTAAAGCCCCGAAACAATAAATGTTGGTGTGGATGTGGAGAGATAGGAACACTCCTACAGTGCTGGTGGGACTGCAAACTAGTACAACCTTTGTGGAAAGCAATATGGAGATACTCCAAAGTGATACAAGTAGATCTACCATTTGATCCAGCAATCCCATTACTGGGCTTCAGTAATCCCATTACTGGGCATCTACCCAAAAGCATAAAAGACATTCTATAAAAAAGACATCTGCACTCAAATGTTTATAGCAGCACAATTCACAATTGCAAAGATGTGGAAACAACCCAAGTGCCCATCAGTACATGAGTGGATTAATAAAATGTGGTATATGTATACAATGGACTTCTATTCAGCCACAAAAACAATGGTGATGTAGCACCTCTTGTATTATCCTGTATAAAGCTGGAGCCCATTCTACTAAGTGAAGTATCCCAAGAATGGAAAATAAGCACCACATGTATTCACCATCAAATTGGCTTTTAACTGATCAACACTTAAGTGCTCATGTATCAATAACATTCATCGGATGTTGGGCAAATGGGAAGGGGGAGCATGTGATGGGTATATACACACATAACGAGTGTAATGCTCACTGTCTGGGGGATGGACATGCTTGAAGCTCTGACTCAGGTGGGCCAAGGGCAATATACATAACATAAACATTTGAACCCCCATAATATGCTGAAATAGAAAAAATAAAATAAAAACCCAAATATATATTTTCCTAGTTAAAAATTGTCATTATAAAAAAAAGATATAGAAGAATCTCAAAAGCATATTGGCAAGTGAAAGAAGCCAATATGAAAAGGTGACATATTGTATCATCTCAACTATATGACATTCTGGAAAAGGCAAAGCTATAGACATAATTAAAAGATAAGTTGTCCCTGGACATTTGAAGTGGAAGCGGAGAGATGATTAGGTAGACTATAGGAGTTTTAAAGTTTTACTACATTAAAATTTTTTCCTTATGTTACTATAATGATGGATACCTGATATTATCCATTTGGCAAAACCCATAGATCTGTATAATACAAAGAGTGACCCTAAAGGAAAATATTAAGTTGAGTTAATAATGAAGTATCAATATTGTTTCATCAATTAGAACAAATGTATTACACCAATATAAAATGTCAATCATAGTGCAGCTGCCAGTAGGGGGAGAAAGGGAATATATAGGAATTCTCTGAACTTTCTTTTCAATTTTCCTATAAACTTAAAACTGCTCTTAAAAATAAAGCTCGTTAATTACAAAAATACAGTGTAAAAACTGTCATTTGATTACCATAAAGTTGTAGTTGATGGGGAAAAAAGAAAGCTCCATCCCTATAAAAAATTAATGTGTTGCTTGTGCTTTTCTCTTTTGCAACATCATTAACATTAATCCTGTATCAAGAATGCCAAGTATTAGCTGAAAAAAATCTTTATCATATTGGCTCATGTTGAGAATATATTCATGATTTGATCTTAGTTATTGCCTACTTAGCTTCCCCGCAAAAATCTCAGAAAGATAAAAGGGATATAGTGTCCAGTAGAAAGAAGAAACAGAGGGAAGAAAAGATACTAATATATCCATCAAGTCTTTGAATTGAATTTAAGATAGTTCTATAGGAGATGTGATCAAAGAGAAAATGGTTGAAATAATCCCCGTGTCAATGATTTTAAATGTAATTTAAACAAACCAGCAATCAGGTTTACACTATTCATTTATTTTCAGTAGGTTTAAGAATAATGACTAATAACAAAACCATAAATTTATAGATTACTTTTTTTTGATGCAGTCAGTAAGGTTAATGGTAGCAGTCTTGAGACCATATTATGAGATAGATAAGTCATGAGTGACCAAGCACATCAATTACAGGAAAATATCAATTAGAATCTAGCTCAGTGAATTTTTCCATACTTAATTCAGCTGATAGTCAATAACATGACAAGACAGTATCAATGATGTGTTTTAAAATTCCACCTTATGTTTATGCCTTACAATCAGAACATTTACACTCATTGTCATTAACCTATTTTCAGAGCTCCAGTGCTTTATGCTCAGAATAGTGGGCCCTCAACACAAAGAGTGACCTTAAAGTAAATTATACTGGTTAGTATACCATAAAAAATACTCAAAATAAGGCATACATGTGACAGTAAGTATAGTACTTGAAAATATAGGTATCTTTTCATGAAAGTAATTAGAAGATTTCAAAATGTGGGACTTTAAAATTTTCTATCAGTAATCTATTATGCATTTATTTTAACTTGTGGAACATATCATTCAAAATATGTATGATATGAAAGCCTATTCAACTGGACATTTGTATGAATATCAAACACAAGAAATGATCCTCTTATTTCAAACTATTAGACATATTTTCATATTTCACCATAATCTAGAAAATGGCCTTCACATGTCATAGACATTTTGTAAATGAACTTTAACAAAGGTAAAAAGAATTTGTATTGTAACAGTGTGAAAATACTGGGTATTCTATGCAGATGGTATTGTTTATTTTGAAAGGTTAGCCCAGTGGCTAAATAGAAAAAAATACTCTAAATATTTTTGAGCTCCACTCTTAACATGATTTATCATTATCACTAAGGAATTATGTGAAAAAATAAAATAGATTTTAGAAAGCTGTACTTAGTCTACCTAGTACTAAAAAGTAAAACAGGAAAAATAAAAGTGGTTATTTTCAGAAATAATTTGCCAATATCAATTGAAATTTATTAAATTTGACTTCCCATTGGCTGTGCAAATCTTAATTCATACTCTTATTCTAATTCACTGGGGTTGAATCTCTACATATATGTAATTAATTCTTAGAACAAAAATTACATCTAAATACTAAAAATTGAAATTTTTTCAACTAGGAAGAATCCAGGAATTTATTGTGCATTTAAACCTCAAGCAGTATGATGTAGCAGAAAAAATATACACAGCATAATATTTCTGTTCTAGTTTCAGTTCTGCTTATACTGTTCTCCCTGGACAAGTCCCATAACATCTCTGGAATTTAGTTTCTCCATCAGTAAACGTGGTTCTCAGAATAGCTTATAACCAAATTTCAATCTCATTTGTCCCTGTGTGAACTAAACTGTCTATAATCCATAATGATAGATATCTATATTTCTAAGATATATACAAAAATAATGTCATAGAATCCCATATTTGATGAAGCCTCATTAGCAAATCCTATTTTCCTTGGATTATTTGTACATTTTATCACAAGAGCTCAATTAGATCATTGAGTGAGAATATTGGGACTATGTTCAAATAGGAACAATGCGATTTCCTCTCATTATCATAGCCTCAAATAAGTGACCAAGAACTAAATTAGAACATTTCACACTATTCTTAGGTGGTGTCACTAGGACTATAAAGAAAAGTGGATAAACAGAAACTGCCCAAATTCAAGCTCAAAACTATTATTTCTTCCATGTATCTGTCAAATTTCTTGTCTTAGGACAGAAGATTTTACCTAAAAAGAAGCATTTTTCCAGTTACGTGTAATGGGGCATATTATACCCCAGCAACTTTGGCACTTGAATAAGCAGATTAGGAGAAGTGAAAAATGTTGGTGTTTCCAAAGTTCTATAATTTCAATAGTATGAGGAGTTTTGAACAGTATCTAAAATACATTTCTGTGTCCAAATAATAGGTTAGTTGATTATACTAGATTATTACCATAAAGCTTGTGCTTTGTGCTTCATTATTTCACAAAAACAATAAAAATAAAATATACTTTATTAGGTCAATTGTTACCACTGAGAGGACCCATATGGCAACTGTTACTTCTTCTGGGCTCTTTTCAAATTCTGCTTGTTTATTTTTCCAGAAGCCCTAGCAAAAGAGAAACCTCCTCCCACACACATTAGACCTGTGTACATGAGCACTGAAACATTTGCAATGTCTCAAACACACACATGCACACACAGGAGTGGATGTTCACACACACACACATACAAAGACTTCAAGTTTCATCCACCCCCTCACCATTCCCAACTCCCAGGAAAAACTTAAGGATTTTGGAAAACATGAATAAAAAAAGCCCCTTCTTACAAACAAAAAGGTTGAAGATTCCTGCAGTAAGTGAAAACTATGAAGTTAATAACATAAACTATCTTTTAAAACCTTACATTTTAAGATCAAAGATCTATTAATTTGTAGCTATAAAATTTTCCATGATTTAGTTTACTCAAACAGCTTTGTTCTACACTTTTGAAAATAGAATATACTTCAGTAATCAATTACTACAAAGTTTTAAACATGATTTACAATTATTTTCTTTTCATCTTTTGCGAAAGCATTATGTCCCTCATCAGAAAACTATAGCAAAATATATATAGAAAAATCAGATGCTATTTCATAGTCGCCTACTCTCAGGAGTTTTTCAATCATCATTTATTTTCCCTTTCCTTAGTCTAATTCTGGCTAGTTGCCTGCAGTGTTGGAAATGAGACAACTGGAAGTCACTGAATACTAATCATATTTTTTCAGTAATAATAACCTCCAAATTAGAACAATGGTGTCATGCATGATACATCACAGGGGTAACAACTCTAAAAAATAGTTATAATTATTATGTACAATTTTAATAATTTTAAATTGTAACTTGATATCAAAGCTTTCATTTTTTCTATCAAACTAAAGAAATTTTATCTTGCCCTAAAATATCACAATCACATAAAGAAATATTTGATCAACCAGTGGTTTTCACATTCTTTTAAAATTACATTGTTTCTGTCCTGGCATTCAGCTTACATGTTTTCCATATTCTAGGTTTATATTAAACAGAATATCTCATGGTACATAACTCGGTTTGTTCTTTTACCTGCTAGAAGATCATCAATGAAAATATAACCTAATTATATTGAAGGAAAAACAGAATAACCTCTGGTGACTAATGTGCATGGAAATTTCTGGTTTTATGGATGAGGAAAAAAATTTACCTCTTTTACATGTTTAGACTACATAGGAAATATATTTAGAAAAGTAACATTTGTAAAATTATTCCAAATAAATTAAGTGGAGAATTATTTGAATCTCTGACTAAAAGTAGAAATCAAGTATCATCAGTACAGACACAAAATTCAAATCATTTTTACTCATACAGGCTTTCTAGAAATATTATTAAGTGTAAATTTAGTTAAGTAGTCGTGGGGATTATTGTTTCCCTTAAATGAAAATTATGATGGTACAGGAAGTATTATGAATAATTCTGGGTAAAAGAAAAAGGGATGTATGTCAATTCCCTAAGTCCTATTGGTTAAATTCTAAAGATATGTGATGTGATGTGATGTGATGTGATGTGTATATGTGTGTGAGAGACAGAGAGAGAGAGATCTTGAAGTTTCCATATAATAAAGTATAATTTTAAATTATTTCAGATAGTTTTACAAAATTCTTATACAATGATTTATGGGCATGCAGAGCATTTGTTAGCTATCCAACTAAAAACCAGCATACTTGGATGCTAGTGATGTTGCTTGTGGTCATTTAAAATACAATACCCAAGTAACAGAGTATTATAAACTAAAGGATATTTAATATGAATCAATACTTCTAAAGTTGAAGACATATTATCAATGACTTTGAAAATAAAAAGATTCCTCTCGTATGATTGGAATCAAGTAGCAGCTTAACATGTTCTTACGGTGTGCACCAACAACCTGCTCCATTTTCATCAAGCTCATGCATACCTTTGGAAGTATTAAAACTACCACGTTTAGTCATTCTATCAGCCTTTACTAAGAATTTAGATTTCAATAGGAGCTATGCAAAAACAGACTACTCTATGGAGTCCTTTATTTCTGGTGGCCTTCTTGTAACCTACCTTTCACATTTTTGGTCCATCTGACTTTGGCTCCATGTTGTTTTACCAAAAACTCATCTAACTCTTCATATGGTCTTATGACATACATAATACTGTTTTGTTGGGTTGACATTGATTCATTGTCTAGATTTCAAAGAGAACAAAACTATCTCCTACCATACATACACCTTCCAATACATAAATATGAAAAAGTGCATGAAAAATGAAAAAAAATCCCCCTTTCCTTTTTAAACTCAAATTCACAAAATTTTGCTACATATTACTTCAAAACTATTTTAAAAATCATGGCATTATAGGTAGGGGGCTGCCAACAAATCTAGATAATTTTCTGATAATCAATTCCTCAGGATCACACTAACTCTGTGATTTCATAATAATTATATATAATAGTAGACTGCAACTCAAAGTAGTCTTTCTTTTTAGTCCCTAACAAATAATTTGTAGGAGTCAAAGAAAGTATCCCTTACTTTTAAATCTTTGAAAAACCATCTGGACATTTTTTACTATTTTCAGCAATAGTTACCTAGCTGAAAGTGAATACTTTGCCACATTATCCTCAATGTGACCTTGAATTTTTCTTTTTGATTTCAGCATATTATGGGGGTATAAATGTTTAGGCTACATATGTTGCCCTTGCACCATCCGAGTGAGAGCTTCGAGCATGTCCATCCCCCAGATGGTGCGCACCACACCCATTAGGTGTCAATATACCCATCCGCTCCTCCCCCCTCCCATCTGCCCGAAGCCCGATAAATTTTATTCCTATATGTGCACTTAGGTGTTGATCAATTAATACCAACTTGCTGGTGAGTACATGTAGTGCTTGTTTTCCGTTCTTGGGGTACATCAATTAGTAGAATGGATTCCAGTTCTATCCAGAATAATACAAGAGGTGCTATATATCACCATTGTTTTTGGTGGCTGAGTAGAACTCCATGGTATATGTATACTCCCTGACGTAGTTAAATACAACTCAAAGCTGAGACAATGATCCTGCTTAGGAAGCAATGAAAATTTCTGTTGTTTAACTATGTCATCTTTTCAAATGGGACCTGAAAATCAAGGTTTCTAAAGACACAAATGATGAAGATCCCAGTCAGAAGAATGAAGCAATCTACATAAAAATCATTGAGCTGAAAGAGCCATAAAGATTTAGGTACAAAGTTGAAGTAAAGCAAGGCCTTAGAAAGTGAATGACCTTTATTTTTGTGGCCTGTTATTACATGAGTGTCTCCAATTATATCTTGCCTGCCCCTCTGCCATGGTCCACATATACATAACTCAAGTGTATCTTAAGGACAAAGACTGGTGACATATTCTCAGCATTCAATAAATCTAAATTTTATGAAGGCAGGAATTGTGACTACAAACCTTAACAACAAGTAGGTACTGGCATATAGTAGGTACTTAATAAATATTTTTAATAGATTGAAATTAACAAGTGTGTCTAAAATGTTGTTGTTCTCAGGGAATTTCAGACAGTGGTCTTTTCAGATACTTTTCCTTCAGTTTCAGCACTGACCTGTTGATTAATAGTGTCATATTTGAACAGTATGATCAGAGTGTTAGATTTACTTCAGATATAAAGAAGAAAAAAAATGAAAGTATATCCTACATGATACATGTGGCAATACTTCTCATAAAAATAAAAGCATATAGACTATAAAAATGAAAATTTCATTTTATACTAAAACACTGATAAAACAAAAACTTGGAAGTATATTTGCTATTAATTTCTGCATTATTGATGAATTTGTTTATCTCTTTATTAAATACCTTCAAACCTCACTACCTCCTCTATGCTCAGTCTTCCCAAAGCCATTTATTTATTTACCTCTGGTAAATAACCAGTTTTCTCCTGGTTAAAGCAAAGATGATTAATGTATTATTAACATCTTTCTAAAGATGGAATTTTGAGCCAGAAATATCCTCAAAAGTTTACCCAGCATAATTCTACTTTCTACTGCCTTCTGGTTCCAAATATACTGCATCATGTGACTTTCCTCTTCCTTTAATTAGGGAGAGGGATAGAGAGATCACTGTCCCAACAGGACCTAATTTGCTCTTTCAGAGTTACCCCTCAAGTATATAATATCACTTGGCTGCTTAAGGAGACAACTCTTGTTATTTTTTTCTGCACATATAAACAGAACATCTTGAAACTGATAAATAGGTTTCTTCACAGCTTATTAGAACTATAGTCCTCTTTGAAAATGGCAAAACGTTTGAAAGTCCCAAATTCTGGTGGTGCTAGAAGTACAAATGATTACCTAAAATTGTCTTCACATACTTCTAGTTAAACCACAATGGGGATTAATATGCCACACACAAACACTGGTTGCTTTGATGGCATGGTATTTTCTGTTTTATGAAAAAACCTTAATCTTTTTCAAAGTGTTGGCTCTGAAATCAGAAACTTCTCAAAACATTTTCTGATCTCTGTAAGCCCAATAACTGCTATTGAAGATCTTGAAGGAAATAGCATTTTGCACAAAATTATTCTTTTAAACTCCTTTTCAACTAAATCACATAACAGATGGAGGTGGGAGGGAGTTTGCACTGGCAGAGAAAATAATAGAAATGAGAACAGCAAATAAAAGGCAGATGATTTTTCAGGAGCTCATACAGTATTTTAGACTTCCAAATCAACAATTAAAAGGGAGAATCCTAAACTTCTAAATGGTTTGGTATGATTATAAAGCTATAAGACAGATCTCTAAAATAGTGTTATCTTTTTTATTCAGCATAACCCTGTTATTCTGACAAAGAAATCACTGTCAGAAACCCAGCATCTAAACTTCCTCCAAAAAAAAGTCCTGCTATAATTGAAATAAAGATGAGGAACTGTCCTCTCTCTGTTTTATCTCACCTCAAAATAGCACCTGTGGCTCTTCCTAAGAACTCAGGAACTCAGAAAAGCATGTTAGCCAAAACTCTACAATGTCACCATAGAATAATTTTACTGCATGAACAAATTGAGATTTATGTTTCACTATCACCACTTGTTTCTACCATTTTTTGTCTATTAATGATATAATTTTCAGAAATAACCAATATCAAACATGTTTAACACTTAATCTCAATTTGATCAGTAGTATAATATATAGTCTGGTATCTTACAAAAAATCAATGCATGTTAGCCTTAGCTTTTCGTTTTAATTTATTTCAAAGGTAATCAAGCACATTATTAAGGGTATTATTAATAATTAGTTTTTAAAGCTTTTTTAAAAAGCAACTCCCTGCCACCGCCTTTCTTAAAGACATCCCACTTTCAACTATTTGGTTGATTTCTTTGGTATTTAAATAAATACATGAAAATAACTCACTTATATTACTACTTCTTGACTTTCAGCTTTAAACATTATGTAATAAAGTTTCCACTAAACTAGATGATATGATACCTTATTCTCTTCCTTCTAGTCCTCCAAAACACAAATGCTGAGTTTCCATTACTATATTCTCTGATTGCGGTTATATAAAAATTTGGTTAAGATCAATAGTTGAGGTTTATATCAATATGACTATTATGTATTATGCCATTCACAAGTGAACCATGAAGTATACTATGATTACATTTCATTGTATTTTATGCCTGACTTTTTATTTTTCTTGAAGTTCATCATTATATTGGATTTTTATTTGCTTAATTTTCCATGCTATTATTAGTGACTCAAGCATCAGTGTCTTCTCTCATTTTGAAATTACTAAACATTTTGAAATGTTTAGTATGTATTTAAACATACTGGATGTTGTCACAATTCATTCTCTGAAAGTCTGTCTGAGGGCTTCTGATCTGTCATGATCTCGGGTAGATCTTCTCTAAGCTTGTTGCAACCTCTTGTATTGTAATTTACCTTCACCCTCACCCTAAGGTTTCTTTTTATTTCTTTTTGGATCCCCTATTTCCTAGATATTTGGTCTTCTGTGGCTTGGTAAAGCCCATCTATTAGTAGTTTCTTAAAAATAGTGCATAGAAAGTTCATTTTCAGAGGCAATGCATCTCAGCAAGTAAATTAGGCTACCTTCATACTTAACTAATAATTCATATTTAGAATTCTGCTAATAGATTGGCAACTATTTTTCTTCATAATTTTGAAGACACCTTTCAACATTTCTAGTTTTGAATGTTGCTATTGAGAAGTCCAATATTTTTCTGATTATATTTTAAATAGAATAAGGAATTTTGGTTTGTCTATTTTCCAAGTTTCTGAATGCTTGTAGGATCTTATCTTTGTTTTTAGCATAATAAAATTTCAAAATAGTAGTTAAGAGTTCTTGGGATCAAATCACAGTTGCATGTAGTCTTGAGTTAATTATTCGACTACTGTAAATGTCTCATATTTAAATTAACATCATCTTTAAAAATGAGGATGAAAATAATATGGACCTTTTGGGGATGGTGCAAACATTAAATGGGTTAATACATGAAAAATGTTTAGAACCGTGGCTGACATGGGGTAAATACTCAGTAGATACTAAGTATTACTGTTGGTATGGGTCCACTTTTTTTTTAACATGCTGGAGCTTGATGGAACCAAGCAAACTGGAAACTCGTGTACTTTAGAGTTAATAAAATTATCTGAATTTTTTTTAAATTAGTTTCTCCCCTAAGCTTTCTCTGTCTGGAATTTGTACTAATCCCTAATTGCCTTATTTTTTCTCTTATTTTTCATGTCTGTATGTTTCATTTTCTGGGATACATCCTCCCTCTACTCTATCTCCCAACTTCTTACTTGAGATTTTTTGTTTGTTTGTTTTCATTTCTCATAACACAGTTTTAATTTCCAGGATTTTAAAAAAATTTTTCTGAATGTTTCACTGTTACCCAATGTGTTCTTATTTGTGTGTGTGTGTGTGTGTGTGTGTGTGTGTGTGTGTATGCATGTGTGTGTAAGTTTTCTTTTCTGTTCATGATCTGTTTCTGTCAATTTGGTTATTTGTTTTTCTGTTTGCTTGTTTTGTTCTCACTGTTTCAACCTCTTTGCTTTCCTCAAATGCCCATTAATGCTTACTACATGCTTATACTTAAGAGTGAAGCACTGAAAAGATGATTAGAAGTTCTGTACAAAAGAATATGCTATTTAGACCATATATTTCAGTGTAGGTTGATCTGTTTGAGCCAATTATTTTTATTTATTTATTTATTTTATTGTTTTTAATTGACACATAATGATTGCACATATTTATGGCATAAAGTGTGATTTCTTTAAAGACTGAATAGTATCACATTCTGTACACATACCAAATTTCCTTTATCCATTCATTTGTGAATGAATACCTATGTTGATTACATATCTCGGCTATTATGGATAATGCTGCAATAATCATAGCAGAGCATATATCTCTTTGACATAATGATTTCATACCTTTTGGATTATATAGCTAGAAGAAAGATTGCTGGGACATATGATAACTGTATTTATAATTTTTGGGTGAACCTCCATACTATTTTCCACAATTATTACACCATTTTACATTCTCACAAATAGTGTACAAGGGTTCTCTTTCCTCCACATTCTTACCAACACTTGTTTACCTCTTGTCTTTTTGATAATAGCTATCCTAACAGGTGTGAGGTGACATATCGTTGTGGTTTCAATTTATATTTCTCTGATGATTGGTGATGCTCAGAATTTTACATATATTTGTTAGTAGTTTGAATATCTTCTCTTTAGAAATTTCTATTTGAATTGCCCTTTGTCAAGTTTTGAGTCAGGTTATTTGTTATCTTGCTATTGAGTTGAGTTCCTTATATATTTTGAATATTAATCTCTTATCAGATTTGTTATTTACAAATATTTTCTTCCATTCCGTAGGTTGTCTCTTCACTCTTATTTCCTTTGTTGTACATAAGTCTTTTAGCATTATACAATCTCATTTGTCTATTTTTGCTTTTGTTGCTGTGCTTTTGGGGTCATATCTAAAAAATGTTTTCCCAGAACAATGTCAAGAGGCTTTCTCCAAATGTTTTCCTCTAGTAGTTTCACAGTTTCACATCTTATTTTTGTATATGGGGTGAGATAGGATCCAGTTTCATTCTTCCACATAAGGATATCCAGTTCTCTTGACACCATTTATTGAAAAGACTGCCCTTTCTCCATTATATGTTCTTACCATCTTTGTTGAAGATCAGCTGACTATAAATGTGTGGATGTATTTCTGGAATCTCTATTCTGTTGCATTGGTCTATGTGTCTATTTTTGTGCCAGTGCTATGCTGTTTTGATTAGTTAGGTTTACATAAAAATTAAGCAGAAAGTTCAGAGTGCCCATATATTCCACTTATCTCCATAGTTTCCCCTATTATTTCATTGGTATGGTACATTTGTTACAACTGATGAATCAATGTTGATAATTATTATTAACAGTTTGCTTTTTTTTTTGGTCTTTAAACAAAGCATTGGCATTCTAGTTATTTATTTCAGTTGGGCTTCACATTTATGACAGTTTGCATTTGAGTTTACCTTTGTGTTGTACAATTCTATGTATTCTGGCAAATGCTCAATGTCATTTGTCTACCTTTACCAT
Organism: Mirza zaza; assembly: GCA_008750895.1. Taxonomy (NCBI): domain Eukaryota; kingdom Metazoa; phylum Chordata; class Mammalia; order Primates; family Cheirogaleidae; genus Mirza; species Mirza zaza. The sequence continues at coordinate 4,602 of VSMD01132838.1, read as the reverse complement.
ATTGTACAGAAAAGTTTAAAAGTTTTTCTGCCTGAAAATTCCCTGTGCTACACCAATTCTTCCTTCCATTCTTTCTTCCAAACCTAAACCCATAGAATCCATTGAGTTTTCACTGTATTTATAGTTTTGCCTTTTCTAAAATGTCATATAGTTGGAATAACAATATATGTGACCTTTTCAGACTGCGTCTTTTTTTCACTTAGCAATATGCATTAAAGGTTCCTCCATCTCTTTTTTGTGGCTTCATGGCCCATTTACTAATACTTTTGTCTCTGAAAAATATTCCATTTTATGGATACACCATGGCTTATCGATTCACCTATTGAAAAACATTTTGGTAGCTTCCATGGTTTGCCAATTATTAATAAAATCACTATTGACTTTGATATGCAGAGTATTCTGTGGGCATAAGTTTTCAACACATTTGGGTAAACACCTAGAAGCATGATAGAATCTTATGGTAAGACTATGGTTAGCTTTTTATAAAGCTGCCAACTGTCATCTAAAGTGTTTACACAACTAGTTTTCCCATCAGCAATGAGTAAGAGTTCTTATTATTCCATATACTTGTCAGAATTTTATGTTGTCAGTGCTTAGGATTTACCATTTCTCATAGGTATAGAGTGGTATCTCATTTTTGTCTTAATTTTCAATTCCATTATGACATCCAACATTTACTATCTTTTCATATGCTTATTTTCCATCTTTTTATCTTCTTTGATGTGATATTTTTCAGATATTTTGCACAATTTTTAATTGGCTTGTTTGTTTTCCTATTGTTGAGTTATAAGATTTCTTTGTAAATTTTGAATACAAATCCTTTATTAGACACGTATTTTATCTCAATTAGTAGCTCATGTCTTTGTTCTAGCAGTGGCTTTTACAGAGCAGAAGTTGTGTTTTAATGAAGTCCAACTTCTCAATATTTTCTTTATTGATTGGTATTTTTGGTGCTGTATATAAAAGCTCAATAATAAATCCCTAGTCACCTAAATTTTCTCCTATATTATGTTTTAGGAAATATATATATATATATATATTATTTTATATTTAGGTCTGTGATTCATTTCATGTTAATTTTTGTGTAAGGTTTAAAGTCAGTGTCTAGATTCACTTTTTGCATGTGGATATCTAGTTGTTCTAGTACCATTTGTTGAAAAGACTATCCTTTCTCTACTGTATGGTATTTGTTCATTTATTCAAGATCAGTTGCCTGTATATGTGTAGGTTTATTTCTGGGCTCTCTATTCTGTTCCATGAGCTATCTGTTCTTTCACCAATACCACACTGTCTTAATTACTGCAGCTTTACAATAAGTCCTAAAGTTTAGTAGTGGGAGTACTCCAAATAAGTTCTTCTTCAATATTGTGTTGGTTATTCTGGGTCTTTTCCTTTTCCATATAAACTTTAGAATAAGTTTGGTGATATAGATAAAATAACTGTTGGGAATTTAGTATTGCATTGAATTTAGATATCATGTTGAGAGGAAATAAAATCTTTCAATATTATCTTCCTATTCATGAATATGGGTTATCTCTCCGTGTACTTAGACTTCTGATTTCTTTCATAAGTGATTTGTAGTTTTTCTCATATAAATCTTAAACATGTTTTGTTAGATGTATACCTAGGTATTGCTTTTGGGGGAGGTGCTAATAGATATAGAGTTGTGTTTTAAATTTTAAATTATAATTGATCATTTCTGGTATATAGGAAAGCAATTGAATTTGATATAATACTGTTGCATTTTGTACCCTTGTTATAATCGTTATTAGTTCCAGAATTATTTTTCTGATTCTTTGGGATTTTTTTACATAGAAAATCATGGCATTTGTGAACAAAGACAGTTTTATATATTCCTTCCCAATCTGTATCTTCTTTATTTTCTTTCTTGTTTTAATACATTAACTAGAACTTTCAGTATAATATTCAATATGAATGGTGGGAGGGGATACCTTTTCTTCATTCCAAATCTTAGGGAGAAGTATGTAGTTTCTCATCATTAAGTATAACGTTGGTCGTGAGTATTTCATACATGTTCTTTATCAAGTCGAGAAAATTTCTTCTATTCCTTGTTTCCTGAGAGTTTCCATCTTGAAAGGGTGTTGATTTTGTCATATATTTTTCTGGATTTATTGATATGATCATGTGATTTTTTCATCTTTTGCTTATGCATGTGACTGATTGCACTAATTGACTTTCAAATGTTAAACCAACATTTCATGCCAAGAATAAATCCCACTTAGTTGTAGTGTATAATTCCTTTCATGCATTGTTAGATTCAATTTGCTAATATTTTGATGAAGATTTTTTCATCTATTTTCATGAAAGATATGAATTTTGGTAGATTGTGTCTTTTGAGAAATTGGTCCACTCCATCTAAGTTTTAAAATTTGTGTTCATAAAGTTCATTATCACATTTTAAAATTACATAATATTTAATATTTTAAAATTTTCTTTTTAGTATCCATGATATGAGTAGTGACTGACCTTCTTTCATTTTAGATATTAGTAATTTTTGCTTTACCTCTTTTTTCTTGGTTAGCTTGGCTAGGAATTTTTAAATTTTATTATCTTTTCAATACAAAATTTTGTTTTATTAATTTTCTTTATTGTTTTCTGTTTTAATTGAATTGGATTCTGATTAAATTTTCACTATTTCTTTTCTCCTATTTACTTTGGATTTAATTTGTTCTTTTTCTTGTTTTCTTAGATAAAAGCTTAGATTATTTATTTTAGGCCTTTCTTATTTCTTATATATGCAATAAATGTTTTAAATTTTATTCTAAACATTGTTTTTGCTGCATCCTTTAAATTTAGATATGTTATATGTTCATTATCTTTAGTTCAAAATATATTTTTAATTTCTCCTGAGACTTCTTCTTTGATCCATATGTTAGCCAGAAGTGTGTAGTTTAAGATATAAATATTTGGGGATTTTTCAAATATCTTTCTATTATTGTTTTCTATTTAATTCCATTATGGTCTGAGGGTGTATTTTGTCTGATTTATACTCTTTTAAATTTTTAAGTTATGTATTATCACCAAGAATGTAGCCTATCATTGTCAATACCCCATGTGAACTAGAAAAAACAAGTATTTTGTTGTTGAATGAAGTATTCTATAAATGTCAATTAGGTCCAGTCAATTGATGGTGCTGTTCAGTTCAACTATACCCTTACTGATTTTCAGCTTACTAGATATTTAAATTACTGGTAGAGGAGTACTGAAATTTCCAATGACATCCATGGACATGTCTGCCCTCCTCGTCATTCTATTAGCTTTTGCTTCACATATTTTGATAGTTGCAGGGAGTTGAGGCAAGCCTGTGAGGAGATTAGCTACTTCTTCCCACAGAGCCAAGTCCCTTAGATAGGGGTCACCACAGAGGATAAGAAAATTGATAGGAAATACAGAGAATAAAAGAATACACAAAGACTAAGATATAGTTTATAGTTTTATACAAAAAGATCAGGTAATCACAGTGTGGGTACTCAGGAGACTGGACATATTCTCTGTGAATGTCCAGCCATATGGTTAGATTCACATAGGTTTTTATAATCACAGACATCAATTACCTGTTGCCATAGTGACCCATTTACATATCAGGGAATGCAGTTGCTATGGGTAACAGATAGTAACAGGTAGTGAGTTAGGGTCAAAACTCCTCTCAAAGGGCTTCTCCATCCAAGTACTAACCAGGCCCAACCCTGCTTAGCTTCCGAGATCAGATGAGATCGGGCGCGTTCAGGGTGGTTCAAAGGGCTTCTAACAAAGTCTAATCTATCTAGGTGAACAAACAAGTACAAAGGCTTTCAGGGGCTAACTTCTAAGTTCTAAGAGGTAGTCATCAATTAACAAAGGCATAACAAAAGAGGTATAGTGACTCTATATTTCTTTGATCTAGTTATTGTAGACTTAAAGGCAGACAGTCAGGAGAGAGCAGGACGCCTGTTTTCTATAAAACAAGTTGTTTATAACCACCAGGGTGCATCTCTGGGCAAGGGACACTCATTGTCTCCAGCTCCTACTTGTGGGCTATACTTACCCTGCCTTGCCTTTCAAGGAAACAGGAAGGTTCCACAGAGAGATGACTGGGAAGCCTTCCTAGAAAACATCCCTACCGGAGCTTTAAGAGCCCTCCTAAACTGGAGGCAGCCCATGATAAAAGAACTAATGAGTTCACATATTTCTTCAGGGCAAAACCCTGCAAACTCCTGTTTCTGTCTTTAATATAGCAATATTGGGCAATGCAATAAAATAATAGTCATATGAGCCACATCTCATTAATTCCTCGATCATATTTCCCCAACAGATGGTCTATTGTTAGGCACATATACATTCAAGATTATTATGTCTTCTTGTAGGATTGACTCTGTTATCATTACATAATAACTCAATTTATCCCTGATCATTTTTTTGCTCTAAAGTTTTCTTTATTTAAAGTTAATATAGGTGTTTCAACTTTCTTTTCATTATTGTTAGCATAATATATCTTTATCCATCACTTTACTTTTAATCTCTTTGAGTCTTTATATTTAAAGTCGGATTCTTGAGGAAGGGCTTCAAAATAGCTTATTACAGGCATTTAGTACTCCTGTCCTC
>VSMD01132835.1:0-107862 GCA_008750895.1 Mirza zaza | reverse complement strand
ATAATGACCATCTTTGTCTTTCTTTAAAATATTGGGAATTTCTAGTGTATGTTATCTGATATGAGCATGGCTACATCAGCTTTCTTTTGGTTTTTATTTGCATGAAATATAGTTTTTCACCTGTTCGCCCTGAGTCTGAATGAGTCCCTGTGGGTTAGCTGTGTTTCCTGGTGACAGCAGATATTTGGCTTGTATTTTTTTTATCAATTCAGCCAGCCTATGTCTCTTGAGTGGGGAGTTCAAGCCATTCAAATTTATTGAAAGAGCTAATAAGTAGGGTAGATTTCTGTTTATCCTGTTGAATAGAACCTTACTTCTTTGTTTTACCTCTGAAGCCATTATAGAATGGCTTGGTTCCCTCCCTGAAATTATCATTTTAAATACATTTTTAAGGAAACAAGAAAGATTAAAACCAAGTAAGTCAAATAATCAACACAAGAATCTGCAAAGAGGAACTAACAAATTCAGACACACAAAGGAAATAAGAATGATGAGGGCACAAATCAGTGTGGAAAATATTTATAAAGGAAGGAGGAAGAGGAGAAATAGGAGAAGGGTGAAGGAAGAAAGCCGAAGATTAACAAATCCTATAGCTGATTCTTCTTAAATTAGGCATATTTCAAGCAAATCTCAGCAAGATAAAAAGATAAAGGTTTCAGATGAACAATAAAGTAGAAAAACAGAAATAACTACAAATTTTCAAATGAGACAAGAATAACTATCAAGCATTCTTAAAAATATTAAGTGTCAAAATTGCTTGAGGTAAAAAAGAAATCTTCAGTAAAATAATAAGCATAAAAAATATAAATGGAAATAATTTAAATGATAATTTAAAAATCTCTCCCAAAAACAAAAATTGGGTCCAGATCATTTTGTCTGTGAGTTTTACTTCCATAGAACAGGTCATTCCTATCTTATATAAGTTATTAAAACATACAGGAAAAGAGGGTAAGCTGCCCAACATATGGAATAAGAACACTGGTACCTTACATAACAATGCAATAAGGGCAACGTAAGAAAATTTCACTTATCCATGCAGATGCATGTCCTAACATAAACAATAGTCAAACACATCTGACAGAGTATTAACATAAGAGGGGAAAGATGGGGGGAGGAGACTGTAACAAAGATAACAGTGACATCCTAATCATATAAAGCTTACACTGATATGCAGAATTATCCTATGTCTGGAAAATAAATATCCTAATAATTCAAAGATGTTTTGACCTCAGAAAATCTTTTAAAGTAATCCATCACATTGATAGATTAAATGAAAGGAATCACATGGTTATCTCAAGAAACATAGAAATAACATTTGAAGAGTTTAACAATGATTCATTTAAAAACTTCTCACACTACTAAGAATGAAGGTACTTCCTTGAAAAGATAAAGGTTATATACCAAAATCTACAGCAAGTACTATAATTAACTGAAAAACTTTAGACACATAGTACTATTTGCTATCACTACTTCAGGGCAACACTATAAGACATGAAAACAAAATCAGAGGAATAATAATTTTGGGAGGAGAGAAAAAACTGATTACCATAAAATGTAACTATTGACACAGAAAAATTAATACAATCAATAGATAAATAGAAGATGTGACCATCAACATTAAAAAAAAAATTGAACCAATAGATAAGAATAGAATCAATAGCTAAATAGATTTAAAAATTTTAAATCGTAATAAACTTGAGCAAAGTGGTTGAATTCAAGACCAACTTATAAACATCTACCATATTGCTCCACAAAAACAATAACCAAAGACAAAATGTAAAAGGAAATAAGATAGCATTCACAATGAAACAAAACAAAATATCTTAAAATTAACTTAAATAAGAATGCATAAGACAGAGGTGGGGAAACTTTATGACTATGATAAGATTATATAATAGACACAATGAATTAACCAAGAAATATTCCCTACATAGGAAAAAATTATTGTCATCCCCTGATTTCTTTTTTCTACCACTACTCTTCCCCAGCTCTCCATGGGGAGGTAATTATTAATATTTATCCCCAGAAGCTCAGGGCCTAATACCAAGATGATCTAGATGTAAGACAATTAGTATTTAAATCCCCACTGGCCATCATTCCCTGAAGGCCTGGAGCTACTCACCCTTCCAGATATTGGTTTTCACAAAGATTCCTAAGTCTCTTATAGATACTGCCTATTAGAAGTCAAAGGTCCTTCAGTAATGATAATTGTGTTCTTATACTTCACACTGTGTTGTAGCACTCCACATACACTCATTCACATACACATACGTGCACCAGCACTCACACATTCAAGATGAGGTATGGGTTTTGGTTTCTGTGTCTCTGTCTTGCTGTAGCCTGCCTTTCTACCTGGAAGGTGGAGCTGTTCCATGCAGTGCCTGGGCATTCAGGCTCCTCCTGAATCCTCCCTGCCCTACTGGTCACAATGCAGCGTCTAGGAAGCTAGGAGATAAGGGTAAGATCACAGGTGAAAAAAGTAGAAACCAGACATGCACCAAGTGCTAAGGCACTTAAACACAAGACAGCTGGTTAAGCCCTTGCCTTAATAAAAGGAATGCAAAGAAGCAACTTACAGAGAGCCCCACTGCAGCTTACCAAGTATGGAAAACCTCAGAACATATAATGGATTAACCAGAACCCTGAAAATCCCAAATCCTGAAAGGGCTTAACACATCCTTGGCCATGGAGCTTGCCACCTAATGAACCGTACCTCCCTTCCAACCTCTAGCCTACACAAATGAATAAGTCTCTTGACCAATTCTGACCTTCTATCTCTGACTGCTAGAGAAAATATGAGACTCACATCCTATTTCTGAGACATGATAAGGGCAACATTTGTAAATTTGCTGCAATTTTCACATATAAATAAAAGAATCTACAGCATATTCACCTAATCTTCTCCTCAAGCAGATGTATTTGAAAAAAATTCAAGATTTATATCTCTAACTGTAATCATTCTAAAAGCTGGACAGAGAATTAATAGTATTTCATTTGGTGGGGGGGGGAAATTGTCTAAAGTTAATATAAATTACTTATGTTATTATTGAAAAATCACATATATAAGTCTGATGTTTCTCCTAGGACTGTTCGCAGATTTATAGCCCCTATGCAATATAAATGAGAATAAGGAAGCAATGATCTTATTCAATAGTCTCATGCCACACAGAGTAAATGTTCTGTAAACACACTTCTCTTTGCTTAGGCAGCCCTGGTCTACAGCTGCTCCCTGAACCTACCAGTTGCTATACTTCCATCACTCAGTGCCTTAGCACAAGTTTTCCCTCATGCAGAAGCCCTTTCAATGCCTCTTTATCAACTTCCCTCCTCAAAAGCTCCTAAAACATCATCTTCTCCTTGAAATTTTGTCCACTCTTCCCAGGTGCCCAAGCTCTTAGAGCTGTCTCAGTTATAGCTCAGTTTCTATTTGCCTTATATTAGACTAACCTGTTTCTCCACTAGGCAGGGCTGGCGTTATGGGCCTATGACTTAGGAAGCCACAGAGGGCCTCAGTCTCAGAAGTGCCCACACTGGGGTTTAAGGCTCTGCTGTTGTCATCTTGAAATTTTTAATAATTTTGTCTTTGAATTTGTGTTTTGTATGTGAAGTCTGACAGAACAGTTGAACATGTACATGAGCAGAGGAGTGCACACGTGTGTCCACCATTCCTTCCTACCTCAATGTCACATGAAGACAGAACTCCAGTGGACCCACAATAGGTAGAAGTTTAGCAAGACTCAAAGCAAGGTCAAGATAAATGCATTACATTCATGACTAAGTAGTGGGTAAGGGGCACTGACAACCCTGAGGGGACATGCTTCCATTTGAACCAGGACTTGGCTCACATGCAGAAAGGAAGTAAAGGCAGCGTTCTAAATAGCAGCCAACCACTTATGCTGAAAATGACAAGTTAGAAAAGAAGGGAAAGACAGGGAAAAAGAAGGGAAAATTCATTTTCCTTTAAGTCCTTTCTTATTTATCAGTAGAGTCCAAAGGTACTAGGTAGAATATGCCCATATCAATACATGGAATTAAAAAATTGAGTTAGCTTTGTGCAATGTTTATACTGATCTGATAAGAATGTAATTGTATAATTTCAGTGATTCCAGGTTTAGTGCCCTTATGTTTACATTTAAAACCAGCATGGCATTAACATTTTCATTTTGCACTGAAACCCTACAAATTAGGTAGACAGCCCTGCCACCACCAAGATACCAGTGCCTGGAGCATAAGGACTCTGCTTCATTCATGGCTATACGACTGCAGCCTCTAGGCTACTGCTTTATGTTCATTCAGTATTCAAAAAATACTTGTTAAGTACAGAATGTGCTGAATATAAGAACAAAAGATCTTGGTGTCCCAGTCCAGGAATACAATAATCTCACTCTCTACTCTGTGCTGTACAGACCATACCTGGGGTATTATGCCCAGTTCTAGGAACCACATTTGAAAAGGGATATAGAGAAGAACTCATCAAAAGGTTCTGGGTTCAAATTCTTTCAGCAGCTTATTAGCTGTATAACCAAACAGAAGTTAACGAATTTTTGTGAGCCTGAGTTTTCTCTTTTGCAAAATAGAGATAATAGGGTATTTTAAGAGCAATGTAAGTGAAAAGCATTTTGTAAATTCTAATGCCTTATACAAATATTAGTTATTATGACTCTAACTAGAAGGTATCTCCAGAATGATGAGATGACATAACACCAGAGCTTTAGAAAGCAGAGAAGACCTAGTAGGAATAAAATCAATAACTTCTAACAGTTGAGTGTCTGTCACAGACCTGTAAGAGCACAGCAGGGACCATTGGAAAGAATTTATAATAAAGTAGAAAACCAGGAAGAATTTCCAAAGAGGCAAACATGGGCTGCCTGAGAATATAATAAGTTCCTTGTCCCTTAAGAGAGTAGAAGAGTCCTTATGGTTTTAAGAAACATACAACATCAACTAACAACAGAGCATAAAATAATGACGATTAAGATCATAGTAGGTACTATTTCTTGGCACATCCTAAATAACAGACATTATGAGAGGCACCTTACATACATTATCTTTTTAAACCATGACAACAAATCCAATAGGTGGATAATACTCCTTTTATTATTCTTAATATTACTCTGAGAATTAGCAGATAGGCTAAGTAATTTATCCATAATTTAATTTATCATAAAGCTGGCCACCTTCCACTCAATTCTCTTCAAAGTCCAAGCTTCAGAGATATTAAAAGACACTCAAGATGGCATCCTCAATTTCACACAAACATGACAATACCATCTGAAATCAGGAGGAAACCTAAAATATATACTAAATCTGTTCAAGAAAATTACATTATAAAGCAGAGCTTTAAAAAAAATCAAGGAGCCAAAAGGTTTTCTTCTTAGAGCATCAACACAGTTTTCTAAGTTTCTAGCCTTCCCCAAACTGCTCCTCCATCTTAAGAAACACTCAAGGCTCCACATGTGTCCATTGATTAGTCCCAAATTATCAGAGTACACATGGTGTTTGTCTTCTAGAGCCCTATTCTCTATGAAGAAGATCCCTGAACACAGACCTTAGCCCCTATCTCAGCAGAGCGAGTGGGAGCCCGGGCCTGCCAGACAGCACCTTTGTCCCATCTGACAATATATTGTATAGCTTTTTGTACTTAAACATCTTGAAAATTGCTCTAGGAAACCCATATTCCAGCACTTAGAAGTAGAGCAGGTGTGAAATTACCTCTTGGTGGGACACTGATCTCTTCCTACCACTTAAGCCCAGAACACAATTGAAACCAATATCTATCAAAGCAAAGCTGTGATGCTCACTTAACCTTTCTGTTCTCAAAAAAATCACTCAAGAGCCTGTAAGTACTCTGCATTCTACCTGTTAGGATTGTTTTGAAATGACATCACCACAAATTTCAACTGAAAATTAAGAATTAGGAGACAGCTGACTCTATCTGCCATTCCTAAAAGCACTTCAAACTCTTAATCTTCTTATATTCATTTCAAGTAGGTAACAAAGCATTCCATGAGTACAAATGCATTTTTAACATACTTTTGCAAAAGAAAAAGCCAAGACAGTGCAAGTCACCAAAGAAACTCAAAATTAAAAGCGAGCTGGTATCATATTATAAATGGGACCCAAGATTCTTTCTGTCCAGGTATTGCTCTACTTTGGTGATGGCATTTTAAGCATCTTATACAAATGCCTGAGTACACACACACACACACACACACACACACACTCTCATGAAAGAAAGAGTTGAACTAAATCTTTAAGCTACAAGTAGGAAATAAAGAAATTAGTCTCCAGAATGTTTCATTAGGATAAAACTGTCCAAATATAAGCTTTGCCACTGAAAACGGTTTTTCTGGGCTATCTGATCAGCAGTACAACACTTTATCTCTTCACATCACTAGAATATTTTTTATATTTGAAACCACATAATGTATTATACTCTAATACCTATCTTCTTCAAACACAGTAGAAAAACACCTACACAGCATAAATCATACATGACATCACATTAGGTCTTTTAAATAATGTTGCAAACACCAGGAAAAGATTCTAGAAATCCATTTTTCATGTTCTTTTTGCTACTGCCCATATGGAAGTGCCTACTTTGCCTCTCCACCAGTTCCTTTCAATGAAATAAATGAAATGTATACAAAGGACTTTTCATGCATGAAAAGTAACACATGCTTCTGCACAAATAGAAGTGGCATATCTATCCTTGCCAGGACCCCGAATGCTGAGTTTGAGCAGGCCTGGTCTGTCCTCTACCTGCTCTATCCTTTATATATCTGATACCTCACTTCTCCTCGTGTCCACCTTTGACATCTGTTTCATCAATACCTCCCACACACACAAAGAAAGGACAGGAGAGGGAATTCCCACAGCACCCATACATCCCTCCTTCCTTAGCAGCACAATCGTACCTCATTGATGAAATAATCTATTTACCTGTACCTGAGCACAAGGACCATTTTATTCATTTGTGTATCCTTCCTTGACTAGCACAATAGTAGAAACTCAAACACCAAATGCATAAATATAGATTTATGCATAGAGTAAACAAAAATCAGTCAAGTTTTCCTTTGTATTGTACTCCTGGTAGTAGGTTTTGGAGAAAATTCAACTAAAAACTGAAATGAACTTTAAAAATCTGGATTTTTTCCAATTCATATTTATCTAATTCACCCTTCCTCAAAAGAAGGCTCTTTCTTCCTCTGTCTCCCCTTGTCCGTCCTTCCTTTTCCTGGTTCTCTCTTTCCCACACACAGTTTCTATCTAAATCAATGCAAGAAACACACTTTTACATTAGTCACTTGCTATGGGTGTAGCATATATGGAATAGCGACAAACGAAAAACTATCTGATTCTGTTATTCTCACCACAGGAGCACAGACCCAGTGGGACAAGGTGAGGGAGAGGGCATGGCTGCCTCCATGGAATATCCGGCTGTTTGGCATGACAAAGCCAAGGTTAAGTTCTTTTGCACCACTAGAATTCAAGTATTATTCCATAGATGCTTGTCTCACTTCCTTTGACTATTAAGTTGTAACTCTAGAGCACTTGACCATGGCAGGAAAGTATAAGCTAAGATTTTTCTGACAAGTATTTAGAAGAAATAGAATGTTTTATTTTTTTAATTCTGCTTTTATGAAGAAACCAAATAGGGTCTCCTTGCCTGCTGATTAAACAACTATCAGCCCAATCACGCAGTGCCCAATATAATGTCTAAAAAGGACCCTTGGTTTTCTGAAATGCTTGAACCTTAAGGAGAAAGATACGGCTAACTGGGCCTTTACAATCATTGCCAACAAAAGGAATACAGACCTTAGAACCCAACAAGTAGTGATGCTCTTCTATTGCTGTGATGTGTCCCAAACAGAGGGCTCGAGATAGCCAACACAGCATCAGCCAAAGCCATGCTCCGCTCCCTGAGACAAGGGCACAAACCGGACAGCAAGAATTTTATAAATAAGAACATATCTTTTGTCTCCTGTGTCAAACTTATCTTCCACAAGGAAGAAATTTCTACAAGAAAAGTGACTACTGCTCTCTGCTGTTATTATTTCTACAGCCACCTTTTGCTCCTGACCAACTATGATCCACTTAGTTTTGATTTTCTTACCTTTTTTGGCAACCAGATATGGTCCTAGGAGTGCATGATAACAATACTATTTTTTAAAGCAAACCATGTTATTCATACCACAAGGGAACGAAACAAAGTATGATCATAGAATTGAAAAAATATAAAACCACAAAATCACACACCTTAAGACTGCAGACCCAACCCCCAGACTGAGGACCAGTATTGGTCCATGGCCTATTAGGAACCAGGCCACACAGTAGGAATGAATGGCAGGCAAGCAAGCTAAGCTTCACTTGTATTTACAGCCGCTACCCATCAATTGCATCACCGCATAAGCCCCGTCTCCTGCCCGATTAGTGGCAGCATTAGATTCTCATAGGAGTGTCAACCCTACTGTAAACAGAACATGTGAGAGATCTAGGTTTTGCTGGGGAATGGTTGCAAATACAGATTATTGTTAGTGGAGAGGTTTGACTGCACAATAAATGCAATGCATTGGAATCATCCCGAAATCATTCCCCTACCCTCAAATCCGTGGAAAAATTGTTTTCCGTTAAACCAGTACCTGAGGCCAAAAAGGTTGGGGACTGCTGCCATAGGACAAACAAAACCTTATGGGTTTTAAACTCTGACTTTTGTTACACAATTTTTCATGTTTCAACTTTAATCATTCAGTGACCATTCGTATCATCTGCATGAGCTTTAAAAAATGAACTGTTGGGGAACATCTGACTCACCCAACAAACATACACATGTTGGAAACAGTCAAGGGCAAGGAGAAGAATTGACCTTGGCAAGGGAACTAGAAATTCTCCCTGGATCAGAATTCAGCTCTAAAGAAAGACAGTGAAGAAATGCATTGTTTCTTTTAGGCAGAAGTCTTTGACTTTTGCCTCAAAGCCAAAGTCTTGCATCAAAGAATACCCTGCGCTTCTCCGTATTTGCTCCCACCTTTGCCAGGGTTGGCACTGACCTTCTAGCTTCTTCCCGGAGCACTTCTCACCATCTCAGACTCCAGAGCAAGGGCAGATATACCCCAAATCATTTTAACTGACTCAAGTTACATACTTTTTAAAAACCATTCTGGGGATAATTCCTCATCATGCATGTTAAGCCAGATGGGAATAAGAGAGCAACATCTTCCCCTAGATCAATCCAGGATTGATGGGTAATTTTCATCCCCTCTACCCTCAGCTGAAATTCCGCTTTGTAAGGACACCCAAAATTATACCATCCCTCACTCTCAGCAGACAATATAGACATAGATAAAAGTGAATGCAATCCAAATCCTTATCTTCTTGGCTGGCAGACAACATAACTAAGCGGTCCTTACGAAGTTGTTCTGAAAAGTTTGTTTTAGGCATGGGGTTCCTTGATGTCAGTGGTTTTGCCACAAGGTGAACAGGGGTAGCAAAAGATGGTGCTGAAGCCCATGGGTGGCTGCTGTAGAGGTGGAAGGGAGAGGAAAGGCTGGGCAGGAGTGTGAAGAGGGTATGTCTGAATTAAATCTTATGGGCAGATGGCCAAGTGAAAGAGAAAACTAGGCATCCCCTCTCTGCTCTCCCTCCCACTCACTCCTCCCCACTGCCTCGCCCCTAAGCAAATGAAACCATTTGAAAAATATTATCAACTTGGAGGGTTTTTTAAAAAATGACTTTAGCTGATAAAATTATTACCATTAATATTATGCATTTGTTTATTGATAACTTACAAAAATCAAATTTTCAAAAAGGTTAGTTGTAGATCCAAAACAACCATATTAGCACATCTGGCATAAACACTAATATCACCAGTCCATAATAAATCATTTTAAGTTTAAAACAAAAGCTCCCCCAACACTATTTGCTACTAAAGAAAATGTACAATAAATATTTTAATGTACTAAAGGCCATGGTACCAGCTGCCAGAATTTATTATAATACCCATTGGGCTTTTATAAATCCAATTCCCACCCCCTTTATTTTCCTTTGCTCTTTTCTATTCATCCTTCCCTGGAGACAGGTGAAGGGACAGGAATGAAGAGCAGATAGGGCAAATGACCTATGAATCAAACCAGGCCAGATTTTCACAAGTCAGAGTACATTCTTTTTCAAGAATGGTCCTCAGAATAAAAGAAAAAAGTAAAAACCTCAAATTTGTACATTTTTAATTCTATTCTCTTGCTTAGTATGGAATTAAAGACAATCTGAACAAAATAACAGGACTTGTCAATTTAGACTCTGAGGGGAAAAACTAGCATTTAGTTTTTTTTTCTTTCTATATCCATTTCCCAGGCCTTTTTAGATTGCGAGAACTCATGGGGTAGTGCCATACATCTGAGTCTACCATAGTACTGCTCACTTCTCTGCCATTTAATATCCTATCCCTTCAGTGAACATCTGGAGAGCTTGGGCAAATAGATCACTGTTTCCCAAAATGCACAGAGACCATGGGGACTCTGGGATGGTAATAGAGTCTGAGTAAAATAGGAATCTCATAAATTCACTTGGGAACCACTGTGTTTTAAAAAACAAAACCAAAAAAAAAAAACAAAACAAAACCTATATTTGTTTACAACAGAACTTCCTGGAGACTATGAGATGCATTGGGAATTTCTAAGAGAGGAATATGGTTAAGTAGCATTTCCTAAGACTTATCTGACAACTAACTCCTTTGGGGTTATATGTCACTAACTCTTGTTCTATCACACACAAGCTGGAGAAAAAATGGACCTGGAGAAAAAATGGACCACGTGATTACAATCCAATCGTGCCATTTGCAAAACATTTTGTCTGAATTATTTTAAATGACAAATGGAGGTATATTGAATGTCATTAAGAATCCGAATGACTGGGAAAGGAAAGTAGGGAGAAAGTTTCTGCCTTTTCTTTGGCCAGCTAAACTCCTGATATGTTCTCTCTCAGCTTTATTCATTTGATCAATAATAATAATAACCACAAAAACCACTGACTTAGTTCAGTCCCTTTGTTTCACACACGAGAAAACTGAAGTCCAGAGAAGTTTTCTGCTTTGCCTGAGGTCATTCAGTAAAAAACTGGCAGAACATGGAACAGAAAATCCAATATTCCACAATATCCATCATTCCTTGAAATTATATTTACTCAGTATGTACTCTGGATATAATTATATATGCTAAGATAAAGTATAAAATCTAAATCAGTATCTATTTAACTCAGATGCTCTTCAGATTAAATTATAGTAAAACCTATTAATTCCTACTCTGCAAATTTGGCATTTGGGATAACTCAGCTAGGTCTAGGTAAACATTTCTCTTGCATTATTTATGAAGAAGAAACATGTCTATGTAAACACAATAAGCACAGGAAATGCTTAATTCATAATATGACACACAAAAAGATGATTTTCAAACATCTTAAGAGTAACCCACTGAATGCTCATTTTTAATCTACTTTTTTCTATTTATTAATTTTTTAACAATTTGTTTATGGTATTTATATCTTAAAAAAATAAACTGGCACTAAAAATATTTTTAACAAAAGCAGCCTATGGCTAACATTGTACATTCTCTGTCATCTCCCTATCATCCGCTAGAAACCAATGTTTTGTTCAAAGTGGAACCAAGTTTTACAAGTTAATTTATTAAAGGCAACTATTAAATGAATCAAATGACAAAATAATAGGCTGAAAATAAAAAGGTCTTTCTTATGAAGGAATAAACCTTTGTCTTTATTGAGAGAAAGAAACTAAATTTTGTAAACTAAATCCAGGAATCACAATAGGCTTTCTCCCCTGCACTGGATCCCTTCTTGAGTTACCACCACTCTCTGGGGGGAATCCCTTCTACTCCTACTCTAGGAGACCTTCCCAGTCGTTTTTGAGTAGGATCCCCCTCCACTGTATAGAGGATCTCCTCTACCCTTGGGGGGGATCTTCACTGTGCTCTCAGAGGGTATTCCCTTTTACGCACGGGGGATGCAGAGAAATCTTGTCCATTCTCACAGTTTCATCCACCACTCTTATGTTCATGGCTCCTAAATCCATTACTGTAGTTGACTATTTGAAATACTTCTGCAGCGAAGCAGCAAAGAAAAGAAGGAAAGGAAGGATGGTGATATCTTTAGGCTGGTCTCAGACCTGAATACTGTTTATAACCCACAGGCATATCAAATTAAGCCTCTCCTCATCTTTGCCCATCAACCTGATCCTCCAATTTTGTTCTCAATCTCAGTTGTTAGCACCAGAAATCCACCAGATATCCAAATGGGAACTTTTTACTCTATTATATATTTCTCAATTGCCCTCAGAACCTACATTCAATTAATTTCCAAAGTTTGCTGCATTTACCAACAAGATTTCAATTCTTCCCCTTTTTTGCCTGGATAACTCAAAAAGTTTCCTAACTCATCTGTATGCCTCTGGCCTTGTTCCGCCCTCAAATCCATCTTCTAATCAAGAAACCATCCCTAGAGATCTCTGTAAAACACAAAACCGACTCCATCACATTCTTGATAACAACCTCAGTACTACCATGTCATCTATACAGACACAGCTCAAACTCCCTAACACAGGTTCCAGTCCAGATTCTGCCCACTGCCCAACCTCACCATTATGCCCCTCACTCCGTGTGGTCCAAGAACTACCACAGCTTCCTGCAATGTCTGCGCTATTTCTGACCCGAGTGCTTTTGCTCCAGCTATTCCTTCATCTTCACCTTCATTCTGCAGGACTCAGTTCAGGAACTACCCCCTCCAGGAAGCATTCCCTTTCTTCTAGGCTAGTATGGCTACCCATTCTCCGTATTCCTATGATATCCTGTAGCTGTCCCTGCTCTTTCACACTGCTTCCCAACTCTTTATGACATGTCTCATCCTTGAGGGCAGAGGCAATGTCTTACTCATCTGTGCATGCCCCATTCCTAGAATAGTACCTATGACATAATGGATGCCCAGTAAGTGTTTACCGAATGAATAAAATGAATAACCAGAGATGACAAGCACAGACCCACTAAACCCACCTTCCCTCTGAATTCCTCCCCATTCCCAAGAACCCCTGCCAAGTTCTAGGTAATGGCCCTGGGTAATCACATCAATTTGCCATACCCTAGAGATCACTCTAATTTAAACTTCACTAATTTGGTTGGCTTTTCCAAGTCAGTTTTAATTAACGAGGTTTTCTCTGTTGAGATATTTCAGGAGTGTTTTTTGGACTGAATTATTCTGATGCGTGCCTCAGTTCTCTGTCACTTTCCATGGGTATAGCTTTCTACAGTAAATGACAAAGTTTATAATTTTTAAAAAGTTCCTGTTGAAGATATTTCTAAGCCGAATATTATGACCACCTGCTGTTTTTTTACTCCTTTCCTCAGCCAAACCTTTTTAAGCTTGGTACCAGTCCTATTTTTTTTTCTTTCTTTGGGAATAATTTGAGGAAAAGATCAAATTGCCATTCTGGAATGCTAGGAGATTGAAAATTATTAAAACATACTTTACATTGAAGGTGTAACTGCTTTTGGCTCAGAATAACCAACATAATTCAAAAATACATTCAAACTACATTTCAATGTAGTATCTAGCTTAGTCTTCCTTATGAAATCACTGTCTAACCAGCTTAAAGCAAAATAAAATATTTCCAAGTTAAAAAGAACTAAAGCTATCATTTCTAGGTAAATGCAATCAACATAATATTTTAGGAGAACATCGTGATTACCATACATAATAATAATAAACATTTCTGCCATTGAGGTCCTTAGCACTGCAGAGAAAAGAAAGGAGCTTGCCCCCCGGCTTGTAATCTAAATTAAACAAGCAATATGAGCTACATAAGTTTCACAGGTGAGAGTTAATTAACATTTTATCCCAAGCAGAGATGGAAAGGGGAAAGAAAATTAAAATCAATATTAACAGCATCAGAATTTACCTCAAACCTTCCAGGAGTCATCTGAAACGTGAATATAATTTAAGATGCTTATAACACCACCAAGCCTGCCAGATACCCCCTTGCCCCTGCACCCACTTAGCTAACTCCTAAACAGTGTATTTGTGAGACTGATTCTTGTGCAGCCTTATAGCCAATCTACAGAACTGCCTAGAGATACAGGATGGAGAAGATGAACTCTAAGGACCCATTCCTGTTTCATAACTCAATAATTTTCTCTTAGTTTTTTGTCTTCCTCTACTCCTTATGATTAAGCATGCAATGACAGGAAATACACTGAACCTAACTGTGTTTGTTCATAAGTATACACACCCTCAAATCCTTATTAGCACAGACTATTAGAAATTGATGTATAAACAGTTTAAGCCTCTAGAATGTACTTCCATTCTCACACCATTAGTTTCATTGAAAAACATGTAACAAGTCATGGTGAGTGCCCAATCAGCCCCCTACTATTTTTTTAAAAAATTTGAATATGAACTAGCTTCCCACTGCTAAACACTAAAGAACCAATACCAAAAACAGTACGCTTAAGAAAAAGACAACGTACTACTAGGTAAGAGAATACTAAGATAAATCTTTCTCTAAGGGTTTCTTAAATGAGAGTCCCCGCTAGAATTAATCTGGTAGATTCAAACAGTTCAGTGTGGGTTCAGACAGTGCTGCCTACTAGCGTTTTTGGTTTACTGGCCCTCAACACCAACTGAATTCTATCCAGCTCCAGTAATGCAAGACAAAGCAAGTTCTCCACCTGCCCAGCAGACTGCTCCAGATGCAGCAAAGTCAGTGCTCAGGCTGCACACAGTGACAGCTCACATCACTGACACAGATTACATCTGACTGCACAAAGGCACACATGTAGAGTAAAAGCCCAGGCCTAACTGGCTGAGCCAGTTGCAAGACAGATCTTGTTATCAACTAGTCCCCTTCCTGGAAATCTCCCTCCATATCTGAGGTGAAGGGTAAATCTCTCTCCATACCTGAAGGATGCACCTTCATGCCTGGATAACCAGACTCCATTCCCCACAACAAATGTGAGTATAATGGGGCTGGAAAACAGAAAATATAAGGAATTCATACACTCTAAATAATTACATACCATCCACAGAAGGAAAGCATAATAACAATAACAACCCCAAAACACAACAAATGGTAGGCAAAATACTTTCTGTAGCAAGAGCAAAGAGCAGATGGCAATAAGGAAGGTATAGTAACTGTGCTATTGAAAAACACCACCAGTTCAGTTATTTTTCACACAAAGAACTGAAAGATAATAACCTCTATGCACAAATGAATCTAGGGCTTTACAAACATGTCAGAAGCATCAAAAGGCATTAGAGTAAGCCACATCCTATGTGGTGATTTATCCTTGACTTTGTCTGAATACTTAAAAAAAAAACAAACAAACAAGAAAAAATAGAGACCCAGTTTTTCAATACACCAAAAGCACTGTACTTTAAAATGCTTTTTCATCTTTCCTTGTACCAAACACTTGTTTTCCAAATATATTGTTCAAATTGATCTTCAGGTTCAACCCTTCACCAAAAGACTTTCTGCATCTTTAACATGGAAAAAAGCTTCAGAGTTACTGAAGGTTGAATTATGTCTCCCAAAAAGGTATGCTGAAGTCCTAAAGTCCAGTGGCTGTGAATCTCACCTTATTTGGGAACAGAGTCTTTCAGCATGGAATCAAGTTAAGATGAGGCCATGAAGGTGGTTCCTAATCCAATGTGACTGGTGTCTTTACAAGAAAGAAGAACAGATACAAGCAGAACACCTCATGACAATGGAAACAGAGACTAAAGTGTTGCAGAATAAGCCAAAAAAGACCAAGGACTTCAGGCAAATCACCAGAAGGTAGGAAGAGGCAAGGAAGGATTCTTCTCTATAGGTGCCAAAGGAGCACGGACCTGCCAACACCTTGATTTCAGACTTCTAGCTTCCAGAACTAAGAAACGATAAGTTTTTCTTCTTTTAAAGCCACCTAGTTTGTGGTACTTTAATAGCAATCCTAGAAAACTAATACAAAGGTTGTCTCTTCCATTTATTTTTTTTTACCTTCAAGCAGGACTACATGAAAATTAATCCTAATGGGTAGACTGAGTTAGAGGTCATAGAACCCTTCTTTAACCTCTTCCAATTGATAAGACTCTCCAAATCAGAAATTCTTATCAGTAATCAAAAGAGAAACAAAAAAATGTTAACTGCAATTCACCACTTTCTAACTTAAAAGTATCTCTGAAACCTGGTGAGGTCATCCTGCCTTCCTTTCCTAAGGGAATTCTCCTGGGAGAGGTGAGGAGGAAAATCAAGAAGTCCCAGCAATCAACTTCTGACCCTTGTCACTTGTTCTTCAGAACACTCACAGCTAAAAAAACCTTTAGTAACTTGATGTTTTAATATCTGCAGGCATGAACACATAGACAATAACAACTCTACATCATTTAATAAAATCACAGCAAGCACCACTTGCAACTAGGAAAATTGAGCATTCCTATAGAAGACACTAAAATAAAGAGATTCTGTAAAGAGTGCTGTAAAAGAGATTCCAGTTTGCTCCATTTGGAACAAAGATATATAGGATATAGTCATAAGGATAGAGGACAGCTCTGGAAGACAGAATCAGAGAACTTGTTGTTAGCTACTTATATTTTTAAAGATCTCATACTATAACTTTACAGATGAGAAAAATCATGCTCAAGATACATCTTAGAGATGTATCCATTGCCAACCCTGGCCTAGGCAGGCTTTCTACCAGACTGTAATCTGTGTGCTTCTCTATCTCTAATGGGAGGATGATAATATTTGCTTATGATATACTTCAGATATCCCAACTAAACCCAGTTTTGTTCCAAAGAAAGAAAGCCAGCCATCCAGCTGGCCTACCTTTTTAAAATGGAAAGTGGGGAACATACTCTTAGGCTATAAAATATTAATCAAAATACTCAACATTTAAATGTATCAGAAAGCATGACATTTGAGGTAACAATCTAGTAACTGGGCCTTTAAAGACTGCAATTATAACTTGGTTTTTCTGAACAGACATAAAAATTCCTTTCTGCTATATATAACAAAAGAATAATATAATAAAACACATTACAGTATTGACCAAACTGAAACAAACAGTAAAAGTTATTACCACTCACTATAAACAATACAAGTACTTGTGGAATAAGGAAGTGTAAAAGGAAAGGGCAAAGTTGAGCAAAAATAAAATGTGGAAGAAAAGAGGCCATGGATAAAAATAATTTAAAATCTTCAAGTTGGAAGGACAGTGAAAACACACATATAAAATCACACCATAAGGTCATTCAATGTTAAGTCTTAAAACAACATCTGTCCTTCCATTTAGTACTGACCACAGCAGACAATGATG
Organism: Mirza zaza; assembly: GCA_008750895.1. Lineage (NCBI taxonomy): Eukaryota > Metazoa > Chordata > Mammalia > Primates > Cheirogaleidae > Mirza > Mirza zaza. The sequence continues at coordinate 90,514 of VSMD01132835.1, read as the reverse complement.
GGAAAAATTCTTGCTTCTTCAAACTTCCCGTAAAACGACAACATTACAGAAGGTAAAGAGAGCAATAGAGAATGATGATCAAAACCCATTTTTAGGACTAACTCCTTCCATTTCCCTCCTTTTATTGATTTTTTTAAAACCCACTTTGCACTCTCTCAGTCAGCTTGGTTGCAGGGAACATCGTTTAATGTACCTTATTGATTAAATTGTACACATTTATACTTGTGTAGAAACTTTTGCTACAGTGCATTTATTGATCTTTTAATTATTAATGTAAGCCACAAAACCTGAAGAGCTTTATTGTAAATATTTTTTATTTCCCAAATTATAGCAAGAAAATTATTAAAAATTGTCAGCAAATGAAACATGGTGGTTTGCCTATTCCCTTAAAAATTCTAGTCAACAGGTATTGTTTCGAATGTGCTGTCAATGAGAAATTTTTTCTAAAGTCAGAATTATACAAGTCTAAACAATTTACTGGATGAAAATATTTTTTTCTAATTTTCTGAAGTATTATTATCATCATTCCTTTAATTTGGCCCTGGGAATGGAAAACAAGTGTTCCTTTTCAGTGTGGCTATCTTCAGGTTATATAGAGCCATATTAGGTCAACAGGTTTCTGCCAAAATTGCCACAATATTAAGATCCTGTGCAGACAGACTGGACAAACTGCAAAGGGACATGTATTGTGTGGTGAATTACTTTATCTCACTTATGCTAATTCCTAATACTTTGCCTATAACCTACAGTATGCTTTCTAGTCCTGGGGAAAGACTCATTCTCACTTAGAACATTTGCACTAGATTAATAACAGAAGTTAAGGGGACAATCTGGGTGGTAAACACCACAGAACCAAACACAAGGCTATAATGAAAGGTGGGTTCTGGGCCCTTTAGTAGAAATGGAAGGGGTGATGCTGAGTTTTTATCGAAGACACGAAGTTCAAGGTAGAAAAGGTATAAAACTTTGGTTGTCACGTCTTCCCACTCAAACTCCTCCCTCATCTCTCCCTCTAAATACTGCTTTAACTACCCTTAAATATGCTTAACTCAAACTTGGATTAATCAAGTTAACCAGAACATACAGTCCCAATGTAGGCTTATTCCACTATGCCATATACAATTTTTAGTGAAAGCCAGCTTTACACTTAGATTTTTTTTTAAATATTGACCAGCAAATATGTACCGTTGCATCTATCAATGCAGAGTGTCAAGGCAATGATACATGTAATAAAATCAAGTACAACCTCTAAAAGATACTCCCAGAATCATGGATAAAATTTGAAATAATTTAAATTTGTATTGCTACATTCCAGAGTCCTTTAGGTTCTCCCATTGCTAGATAATAACGAGAAGATCTGCCACTTCTGGACTGAAATGCCCTGCATATTAATAGATGGGCTACATATCTTGAAGCACTAATAGTAAATACCAGCCAGCCTCGGCATTGGACTAGTGACAGAAGCAGATATCCTCCAGCAAATGTTGGTCTGCACCTCTGAAAAATCTCTGCATTGTTCAGCAAATGCTTGAATAGTCTGTCAGGTTCTACTCTCTCCCCAGGTTCACTGTTCCTGAGTCTACAGAACCTCCTTCAGTTTGGTTGAGACCTTCACAGAACTATTCTAGATAGATGGGAACCCTTCCTCAGAACTGAGCTCACTGGCCAAGGACATCACCCATTTGCACAAGTTATACACATTGCCCAGGATGCATATTCAACATATTTATATACTGTAGGTGAAAAGCAGGATAACATATTCAACAAGGAAGAAGATTAAGCTTGATCTTTTAGAAATGACCACCTGGTTAAAGGCCTGGTATCCACAAATACAAATGCCATCAAACAAGTCACAATTGGTGACTATGATGAATCTACCTTGACTTAATTTAAAATTCACATATAGCTAATTTGCCCAGTCACAATGAACACAAAATGGGTACTTGCACAGCAAACAGACCTAATAATGCAGGGTCTAAATCTTATCCTGTTCTATATCCCCCACAGCACATGGTGGGGGAGGGGATCAGCCTCATTTAAATCAATTCTGACAGGAAAATTGGGGCCATGATTTTAAACCATTTTTCTCTTTCTTCTGAAAAATTTCTACTTTAATTTGTACCTAAATTCATCATCATAATTAGCTTCATTGCAAATCTTGTGTATTTTAAGTTAAATAAAGGAACATATTAATAAGATGGTATTTTCTAAATATGATTATAAAGCATTAGAAATACCATATGCTTTATTGTACAGTACGAATACCTGCAAAAGCCCCCCCCCCGCTTTTTTTACCCAAGCTTAAAGAATACACAGTATATGTATGATACCACCTAGAGGAAAATAACTGTATAAATGACTTTAAATGTAAGAGTCTTTAATCAGTTTTTCAATAATATACAGTTATATAGCCAAGTATATAGTAAAAAATGCAGTAATTTAAAGAAAAGTTCTCTGACATTAAATGAATAAAGAGAAAATATCTTATATTGAAAACATCTATACTATGGTTAACTACCTCTCTCATGTCATAGATAGAATTACAATGGAATTAGTTCTCAAATTATCAATTAAATTAGTAAAGTTAATATTAACCCTCTCTATTTAAATGACTCATCTTTCATTCACATTTAAATAGAAATCATATTTTTATTTACTAGTTTTCAAGGATAAGTGCCTTCAAAACAATCCTTTAGTTGCATATCATTAGACAGGTTTTGAAAAAAATAAAGCAAATTAATGTCTAACAGGCATACCAAGATGGCAACTGATTTTTCTTGGGTTATGTTTGCTCAGTTATTTTGTATAACTGATTATAACTAGTGTATAGAGATGACTTTTTGTGTCAAAAATTCTGAAACTATCTCATCTACTTACACTGATTTTGAATTTTAACTCAATTCTTAAAAGGTGCAACAATCACCCCAATTAAAACTGCAAATTGCCTTTAACCCACATATTTCTACTTTCAGAATGTCCTTCCATTCCCTTTCCTCTATGAACTATTTTCACAACTAGCACCCAGGACCCTCACCCTCCATATTCATGGCTTAGTGAAGTTGCCCCTTTATGGGCAGTGCTCACCATTCCATACTTTGACCAATCTGCAAAGCTGCATTAAAAATACATCCATCCTATCTCCTATTACCTCTGTCATCCACTGTTTCCTACAGTAGTTTCTAACTAGCTAATCAGATTGATATCATCTGTTCATTAGCTTATACTGATTCATTCATTGGACAAATATCCACTGCATACCTATGTGCCTGCAGTCTTCTATACAATGGAGATATATTGGTGAACAATACCAGACCAAAATTCTTGCCTTCATGGGAGGCTAACACAATCTATTAACTAATACAATATTTAATAATAAATTTATTCATTTAAATATATAAAAGTGTGTGTGTACGTACACTATGTTAGATGGCTCTAAGACCAATGGAGAAAAATAACAGAAGAGAAGAGCCAGTATGAAAAAAGCACCACTGTCCAAGGACAGGAGAAGATGAGTGTTCTAGCTCAAGCAGAAAGAAAGAATTCACCCATTCTTCATTCTTTTTTCTACTGGGCCACTGACAGATTGGATGACATCAGCGAAGACCATCTTTTTTATTCAGTCTACCAATTCAAATGTTTATCTCCTCCAGAAACATTCTCACAGACACACCCAAAAATAATGTTTTACCAGTTATCTGGGCATCCCTTAGCCCAATCCAGCTGACACATAAAATTAATCATCACACCAAGTAAGAGATGATGATGGCTCAACCAAGAGCGTAACACTGGAAGTGGTGAGCAGTGGTTGAATTCTGGATGTCTTAAAAGTTGATCGAAACTTCTGAGAGACTGGATGTGGGGGATAGAGAAAGAAAGGACTCAAAGTTGGTATGTTTGGTTTTGAAGACATAAAAACTGCAATTTTGATTTGGAGAAGAATGACATGGTCACTCAGGCTACCATATTAAAAACAGATAGGGGCAGTAGGGAGAAGGGAGGCAGGTCAAAAGCAGAGAAATCAGCCAGACACTTACTCTGACAGTCCCTCAGCAGGAACTTATTCCAAATGCCATTAGTACTTCTCAGAGATACTATGATGACTTATCCCACACCAAGGATTAATTGTGAGAACTACAAATTTTACCACAGATTAAGGGAGATGATATTACAGGGTAGGTGGGATTTTAGGCACCCCTCAAATCAAACCAGAACATTTTCACTTGAAGATTAAGAGAGCCTTGATTCCCATTAACTCAGAAACTCTTTCAAGCATCTTTCATGGTAGATTTTCTAATAGGTCCAGCCCAGGGGGTTCTCAGGCATAAATCTTCGAGTTCTATTAAAGCCCCTTGAGAAGATGGTCAAGGCACAACTTGAATAGCTCAGACCACTGCACTGGCAAAAAGCCCCTGCAGCTCTAGTATCCTTTGAAGAGACTTAATCTTCCTCCTCCGGCCTCAAGAGAGGCAGGTGAAACAGGCTAAGTACTGTGACACACAGGGAGGAAGTGGAAGCACTGAAGCTGTCTCTCTCTGCATTAAAAAGGATGATTTTTCTCTGGATTTAGCAGCTTAGTCTATTTTGTGCTGCTACAACAGAATACATGATACTGGGTAATAAAGAACAGAGATTTATTATCTTACAGTCTGGAGACTTGAAAGTCCAAGGTCAAGCAGCCGACCTCTGGTAAGGGTCTTCTTGCTGCATCATCCCATGGCAGAAGACATTACATGGTGAGAGAGAGCCATGGGGGGAGGGGCAAACTTGTTGTTATAACAAACCTACTCTTACAATAACTCACTCACTTCCGTGATAACGACACTAACCCATTCATGACAGCAGAGCCCTCATGGCCTCATCATCTCTAAGAGGTCCCACCTTTAAAAACTGTTACACTGAGGATTAAGTTTCCAACACATGAACTCTGGGGGACACATTTGAACTCTAGCAGCAGCTTTAAACTTCCTTCATTCCCAGAAAACATTTCAATTTCAGCGAAAGTCTCCTGAGTCCACAGAGCACAAGGAATGGCACTAGCTAATGTTCCTTTCCAGTGAAAGCATGAGGCTTCAGGGCTTCTCTGAAAACAAGTTCTGGGCAAACCTGAACTGGTTCTGAAAACCTGCTATACAGACAGACATAAAGAGTTCAGTTCAAGACCCCAATAAACCTCAAGTCATTTTTTCTTTCAATGAACCACAAACTAATGAGGAAGCCTTGCCTCTTAGTGCTGGAAATATTCAGAAGAGAGGCGGCTAGGATACCACATCAAGGATCTCCAAGGCACGCGATAGATGATGTAAATGTTTGCTCAGGCCTGGAGAGAAGACAAAAACCAAATGGAATCCTGGAAGGGGCTTTTTAGCAGGTATGTATAGAGGAATGGAAGACATGTGATGAACCACTCCAAGAACTGATATTAAAACAAACAACCCAAATGTAAATATAAGACTATTTGCTTCAATTAAGTCTAAGCTACAGGATGTGAACTTTAATATTTCCTCAGTGTACAGCTCTTCTAGTGCTTTCACCATTATTAAAGTATGTTTATACAAGGTTTGGCTTTTTTCATCTATTATGGAAAAATTACATCTTGCCAACAGCACTACAGAGGCCTAAACACAGTAAATCCTCCACTGACCTTGAACCCAAGCTAAAGCAAATAGTCACTCTCCTTGGTGCTGAACTGCCTAAATGATGCACTGCATAAATGGCTGTGAATATAAATTATATCTACAATGCTTCTTAGCATTATGGATTACCAACAGTTTTTCCAGAAGGCAATGTTTGTAGAGGCATTGCAATGTGAAAAAAAATCTTGGCAAAGCATGCACTTGCAGACGAAGATCATTTTTTACTGAGCACGAAAAATATGATGGGCCTTGAGCCCCACAGAGGAGGTAGCCAGGTGCTGGCAACCTCTAACAGAAGGTTTCACAAGAGTGGAGGAAGAAGAGGCTGCTGAACAGAGGACAAGAAAGAAGAGAGTAACTGCAATAGAAAGCCTGAAGTCACGAGACAGGTGACAGAAAACAGAAGAGATAGAAGACAAGAAAAATGTCAACCAAAATATCAATATAATAGAAGATGACATTTCCATTAGAACTACCAAGGAAATTTATCAACATGGGAAAGTGCTCACAAAATAATGTTAAATGAAAAAAGCAATATATAAGATGATAAAGACATAAAATCACATATACAAAAGGCTGAAGTCTGAAAGGGAATATAGAGAAATCAAAACCAGTGAATGAAAGTGGTAGAATTGTAGGCATTTCAGTTTTTCTCTTGAAATTTCCTTTAATCTTGTTGTAAATACATATGCACACATTATATTGTTAAAGGCAATTAGAGTATATGTGAATATTCACTATAGCTCTGTGATGGTAAAAGGGAAACAACTCAAATATTCGTCTATAAATAACACGTTAAATAAATTCTGACACATGTAAAATGACCTCCTAAACCACTTTATAGATAGAAATGTATCTGTTTGAATTAACGTGAAGATATGTCTATGAGATATGACCAAGCAAAAGTTTTAAAAGGTAAGTTGAGAAAAATATGTATGATGTAATCATATTTATATGAAAATAAATTATATTAATATATGTCAGTGTGTACCCAGGAAAGAAAGAATTTGAAGTAATGCACACTAAATAGAGGAGAAATTATGGGATGAGAGATTTTTATTATATATGTTAATATATTTCTACAATGTCTGAATTTTGTAACCTTTATTACATGTGTCATTAGAAAAAAAGACTTTAAATTAAAGAGTGAAAAATAAATGAAAAATTTTAAAAGCAACTTGTATATGGGGAAAAACTTTTTGAAAGTTTATCTTAGGGTAATGAGAGAGAACATCTAAGAAGAGCTTTGAAGGACAGAGGGTGGTTAGGGATAGGGTCAGCAGGAGACATAAGTGGTAAATAACCTGGCTCTAACCTGGGCAATAGTTAACCAATCACACTAAGTTTAGGGGTGGCAGGAATGAGAAGAGCATCTGAACATAAACATAGGAGAAGGTATTTTATAGGTACCAAAGATCATCGTTCATCCACAGAGTTCTGAGAAAAAGTGACAGAGAATGTCTGGAAGAGAGAGGAAAGGAAGTGGAAAATAAATGAAAAGGTTAGGCTGAGAATTAACGGGTAACAGTGAACAAAACAGCACAAAAGAAAAACAGGAGGAAAGTACACAGAATTTATGATAGGACTCATAACATATGGCTGGTTTACCAAAAGCCACTCAAGCACAAAGTAATCTGGATCCAAATCTATTAACCTGAAATCCACTTTCTTGTTTCCAAATAGCACTCTGAACTTTAAAATGCAGTTTGTCTGCCTTTAACAAGTTGAGCAAATTTCAGTTGAAAATCACCATTCTTGTATATCACGTTAGTCTGTGTCACCATGTCTTAGATGTTTGTGAGAATCAGAGCAGCTAAACTGTTCAGTCACTGGGCCCTCCCTCCAGGTTAGTAGGCTGGGAATGGTGACAAGAGTAAGTGGTACCCCTCGGTATACAAAGTAAAATGATTGGCTCTACTACTCATGAGCACATCACAGCCACTACATGCTTCAGGTTCCTAGATTGAAAAATGGGTATTCTTTCAAAGAATCGTGAGATTCAAATAACAGATAAATGATAGCTCAATGCCTGGGACATAGAACTCAGTGAATATTAATATTTCTGAATGAAGACTTGGGCCAATGTGTTATGGTACCATGTGGTACTACTATCGTGCATAACAAGAAGGTATGAAAAAGGATAATATTCTAGTGAATTCTATCACTGTAGCAAGGTCAAGTAACTTCCTTTTATAAACATTTACTGTTTCCACTGCTATTTTTGCTTTTTATAAGCAAGCTGACAAGGCACCTGCAAATCCCATCCCCAACTTTGAAAGTATATTTGTGTATTTTTTGTCTTCTCTCTTTAGAACTATTAATAATATAAGCTCTATGATGGTGAGGGTGGTGTCTTCATACTTCATAAGCAAATAATAAATCATGCAGAAAAGAAAATATTTCTAAGCCTTCCTCCAGCCCAGGGAGAATCCTCTGGTGCCAACACTTATGCGGTGGCAATGAAGGTGATTCCAGATCCTTTGGTAAGGCTGAGGCAAAAAAAAAAAAAGAAATAGAATTGAGGACCTAGATGTGACCAGTATATCAAATTGGATATCTTTTACTTGAAGGACATAAGATTAAGCAATACCCTCTAGAGGGTATTGCTAGAGTTTGTTAATCCTGGTCCTCAGATCCCAAAAGGATCCATAGATAAAATTCATGGAAGTAATTAAATTCAGATAGAAAAAAAAATAGATCTTTATTGTCACCAATACCTAACTTGAATTTAGCATTTGCTTCAATTATGAATTTAGACAACAAATCATGAGAGTGTTAGCAGTACCTGCACATTTGTCACTAACAGAAATCACAAATATTTTCATATTTTATTGCAATTGTTGCTGATATCTCAAAATATTATCTATATTCATCACCACTTTGAAATTACAGTGGCCATTATATCCACTGCTGGATATAATGAAGCACATATATTACTATAATTTTTAATAATTTTATAACTATTTCAATATAATTGGTTCCTTGTCACTCTATGTATTTTATACATTTACAAACTTTACTCTGAGAAACAGTCCACAGACTCCAATAAACTACCAAAGATGTCCATAGCATTGAAAAGGTTAAGAAGCTCTACTCTAAACTATAATGCCCCCAAATTAAAAGCATTATGCAGGTACCAATCCCACTGCTTGAAACACTGTTTTTGTTTGTTTGTTTGAGACAGGGTCTTACTCTGTGGGCTGGTCGGCTAGAGTAACCTCAAGCTCCTAGGCTCAAGGGATCCTCCTGCCTCAGCCTCCCGAATAGCTGGGACTACAGACAGTCACCACCACACCCAGCTAATTTTTCTATTTTTTGTAGAGATGGGGTCTTGCTCTTGCTCAGGCTGGTCTCGAACTTCTGATCTCAAGCAATCCTCCCACCTTGGCCTCCCAAAGTGCTAGGATTACAGGCATGACACACCACTCCTGGCTACTTGAAACACTTTTAAAAGTAAAAATGAAAATATTGAGTATCCATAATAATTCCAATATGTAGGAGTTATTTTTTTTTGCTTTAGTTATCTCTTTCTTTCTTTCTTTCTTTTTTTTATTTTAGCATATTATGGGGGTACAAATGTTAAGGTTACGTATATTGCCCATGTCCCCCCTCCCCCCTCAAGTCATAGCTTCAAGTGTGTCCATCCCCCAAATGTTGCACATCTTACTTGTTGTGTTTGTATCTATATTAACTAGAAAGCTCAAAGCTAATGGCATGACTTATATAGTAGAGCAGCCTATGCATGAAACAGTCCAAATTGAGTTCTTATTATCAAAAAAAACCCTAAAAAGCTTAGGGTTAAAAACAAGCATTTCAGTCAAGGACTTGGCTTTGAATCTTGTCTCAAATTTACTATCTGACCTTAAGCATGTCAGTAAACCTTGCTAAGCCTCAGTTTTCTCATCTATAAAATGTGAAAGTTAATACTTCCTTCAAAGTGTTATTAAAAGGAATAATACACACAAAATACTAAGTAACACACACAAAGTACTTAGCATAGTACCTGACACATTAAATACTCAGTAACTTATAGCAATATTGTCCAATTTTAGTTATGTCATTTAAGTAATAATTTATATTACATATTTAACATGACTTCTTTAAAAGATTCTATACTTAAGAAGCAATATGGGCTGGGCGCGGTGGCTCAAGCCTGTAATCCTAGCTCTCTGGGAGGCCGAGGTGGGCGGATCGTTTGAGCTCAGGAGTTCGAGACCAGCCTGAGCAAGAGCGAGACCCCATCTCTACTATAAACAGAAAGAAATTAATTGGCCAACTAATATATATAGAAAAAATTAGCCGGGCATGGTGGCACATGCCTGTAGTCCCAGCTACTCGGGAGGCTGAGGCAGCAGGATCGCTTGAGCCCAGGAGTTTGAGGTTGCTGTGAGCTAGGCTGACGCCACGGCACTCACTCTAGCCTGGGAAATAAAGTGAGACTCTGTCTCAAAAAAAAAAAAAAAAGAAGCAATATGGCACATTGCTCAGAACACAGATTTTAACAGACTGCCTGGGTTTGAATTTTCCTCTACTACTTACAACCTGTGTGACTCTGAATAAGTTACTTAATTTCTCTGAGATTCAGTTTTAGTTCTGTAAAATCGGGAAAATCCTTTCTATTTCAGAGGGTGGTTTGAGGGTCAAATTGCTAACCATATGTGTGGCACATTAAAACGTACCTGGCACATGGTACTTTGTAATTATCAACCATTATTATTATCATCAATGGTTATTATGTAATACTTTCTCATCAAGTGACACAGAACTCCTTCCTCCTGTAAGATTTATTACAAATGTATTGGAGTCAGCCACATTTAAATGAAACTATTTACATGAATATATTTGATGTTAATGAGGACAATATAGGAAGCAAATTCAGCCACAATTATTCCCAAGGAAGGACTAGAAAGACCTCATTTCCTGTGGCTTCATAACCAAGTGAAAGCCTGTACATAAAAGATTCTCTATAATTTGAAATGCTTCTTTTATGACAATAGATCTGTGAATTCTAGGGATAAATGTAACTTTGCTCTTGTATCTTTAAACAGGTGCAGAGAGGAGCCTCTGTGGCCCAGGCAGGAGCTCACCTTGGAGAAAGGAGTCATGGAAATGCTGGGCTTGATGACAACAGCAAGGACCACGTCAGCATCCTGGGAGCAGAGATGCACCTGTTTCCCAGCAGGGGACTGGCCTTGCTGCTCACCTGGCAATTAGTAGGGTTTGACTTAATTTAAAACCTACAAAAACCACTGATCTGAGAAAGTGACTGATGTTATTTTTCTGAACTAAGAGTAACAGTAAAAACAATGATGATGATAATAAGCACTTCACTCCCCTCCATCTTTTAAGGTAGTTGAGTAATTAGTAACTCAACAATTAATCATCACAGCAGAGCTATGAAGCAAGTGAAAGTATTCTCACCATCATTTTATTTCACTGTATTTTTTCTTTTTTTTTCTTCCATTTTTTTTATTTCAGCATATTATGGGGGTACAAATGTTAAGGTTATGTATATTGCCCATGCCCACCCTCCCCCCTCGAGTCAGAGCTTCAAGCATGACCATCCCCCAGACGTTGCATATCTCACTCATTATGTTTGTATATATCCATCCCCTCCTCCCCCCTCCCACCCGCCCAACACCTGATAAATGTTATTCCTATATGTCCACTTAAGTGTTGATCCATTAATACCAATTTGCTGGTGAGTACATGTGGTGCTTGTTTTTCCATTCTTGAGATACTTCACTTGGTAGAATGGATTCCAGCTCTATCCAGGAAAATACAAGAGGTGCTATATCACCATTGTTTCTTAAAGTTGAATACTCCATGGTACAGATATACCACATTTTATTAATCCGCTCATGTATTGATGGGCACCTGGGTTGTTTCACACCTTTGCGATTATGAACTGTGCTGCTATAAACATTCGAGTGCAGGGGTCCCATTTGTAGAGTGTCATTTGATCTTTGGGGTAGATGCCCAGTAGTGGAATTGCTGGATCAAATGGTAGATCTACTTGTATTGCTTTAAGTATCTCCATATTGCTTTCCACAGAGGCTGAACCAGTTTGCAGTCCCACCAGCAGTATAGGAGTGTCCCTATCTGTCCGCATCCACACCAACATTTATTGTTTAGGGACTTTTTGATAAAGGCCATTCTTACTGGAGATAAGTGATATCTCATTGCAGTTTTGATTTGCATTTCTCTGATGATTAGAGATGTTGAGCATTTTTTCATATGTTTGTTGGCCTTTATTCTGTCTTCTTTTGAAAAGTTTCTGTTCATGTCCTTTGCCCACTTTTTGATAGGGTTGTTTGATTTTTCCTTGCTGATTTTCCTGAGTTCTAAATAAATTCTAGTTATCAGCCCTTTATCAGATGTGTAGCTTGCAAAAATTTTCTCCCATTCTGTGGGTTGTCTGTTTGTTCTCTTGACAGTTTCTTTGGCTGTGCAGAAGCTTTTTAATTTGATCAGGTCCCATTTATTTATTTTTGTTGCTGCTGTGATTGCCTTTGTGGTCTTTTTCATAAATTCTTTGCCTAGGCCAGTGTCTAGAAGAGTATTTCCAACTATTAGAATTCCTCTAGAATTCTAATAGTTTCACACCTAATGTTCAAGTATGTTACCCAGCATGAGTTGATTTTTGTGAAATCAACTCAAGGTGAAAGGTGTGGGTCCTGTTTCAGTCTTCTGCATGTGACTATCCAGTTTCCCCAGCACCATTTATTGAATAAGGATTCTTTTCCCCAGTGTATGTTTTTGTCTGCTTTGTCGAAGATTAGTTGGTTATATGAGGATGATTTTATATCTGGGTTCTCTGTTCTGTTCCACTGGTCAATGTCTCTGTTCTTGTTCCAGTCCCAAGCTGTTTTAATTACTGTAGCCTTGAAGTATAGTTTGAAATCTGGTAAATTGATACCTCCTATTTTTTTTTTTTTATTGCCTAGGACTGATTTTGCTATACAGGGTCTTCTCTGGTTCTATACAAAGCACAAAACTATTTTTTCTATATCTGTGAAAAATGATGATGGTATTTTAATAGGGATTGCATTGGCTCTGTAGATCACTTTGGGTGGTATAGACATTATTTTTTTTCTTATGAGCTTTAAGAATTCAGAATTCTTTGCTGAATAGTAACCCTCCCCACATATAAGACAATGAACATTAAAATCAAATTATGATCCATACCCCAATAATTCTATTAAACTCTAAAATTAGTACTCATCATCATCCCCAGGACTCACCAAAAATGCAAATGCTGGATCTAATTTTTTTAAATTATAACAATTAAAAGGTTACTAAATCACTAGTGTTAAAAAGTCAGAGGCAATAAACCTTTAGGTGTTCACCAGATGAACAGAGAGGTTTCCCTTGGAGATTTAGTTTTCCAACACATACTGCTAACAGTCCATTCCCAGAAGGAAGAAAACAGGAAGCTTTTCCTCCTAGCAGGAAAGTAAAATCTGGCATACTCTGGATTAGTTACCAAACATTATCAGGAAGTGGAAAAATTTACAGTGGAATCAAGACAGATGTGATCATTAAAGAGCTCTCCATACTTTGTGGCAGTATTATTTCCAGTTTCCCTTAATAGTGTCAAAAGTATGACATTTCAGCTGAGGGACTGATAACTGCCCCTACAATCTAGCTTTCAACATATTAATAGCAAAGGGCTTTTCAGAGAATCCCAAGGAGAGAGAGGTCTGGTCTTTAGTGCTTGCACCACCAGAGCTCAACCATGCTGAGATGCCTTCTACATCTCCAGGCTGATAAGTGTGGTTCTCAACTCCACTCTGATGTGATTCTGCAGTGGAGCACTTTACAATTCCTATTAAGGCAAGATCTCGCATCTGGAATCTTTAGTCAAAAGAGCCTTGGAACAAGACTGAAGAATGTGCCCTCTAAGTCAATAGGTGGGGTAAGGAGAATATTGGAGAGAAACCCGGGAATGTATATCTACATGTATGCAGCTGAACAGTTGGCATTTGGTGCATAATTTTCCATGTAATGAAATTTTGGGGGGACCTATTCAAAATAAAATACTTTCACAGGAAGTATTCATATGGAACATTTACCAATGGAAAATTCTCCTCTCATTTAATTAAAATCATACATATTCTTAATCATTGTAATTTAGCCTTCATTCTACTATAAGAACACACTTCCTTGAATACAAACAAGGCCCATTACCTCCCAGAATACACATCCCCAGTGGCTCCCCTGTGCCTATATGCTAAAATCCTAATACTCTGGGATGACAAACAAGACCTCTGTGGTCGTGCCCCTACCTACTTCTCTAGCTTTATTTACCTCCACAGCTGCCAGGATGCCACACTCCTTGTAAGTTGCCAATTTTTTTGCCATGCTCCTTTACACCTCTCAGCCCTTACTTACTGATAATGCCTCTGTGCCCAGAATGTTTTAATGTTTTTATCTTTGTAGCAGTTTCAACAAATGTGTACTCATCATTCTCAACTTAGGGCATCTCCCCCTGAGAAGCCCTTACCAACTCTCCTCTCCCAGAAGACACTCACCACTGATTTCTTGGTGCCCTCAGAATCCCCTGCACCACTCCCACTCTTCTGGCTGCCACGGCACTTTACTGCACTGTTTTGTTAATAGTTTTATGAAGGAATATTTCAAATACAATAAGCTGCACATCTTAAAGTATATAACTTCATAAGTTTTAAAATACATTAATATATGCAAACACACCCCTGTGAAACCATCACCCCAGTCAAGATAATAAACATACCCATTACCTCTAAAAATTTTCCATGCCTTTTTGTCATCTCTCCCTCTCACTCTTGTGTCCTTCTTTAACCCCAGGCAACCATTAATTTGTTTTCTATACATTCATTAGCATTTTTAGAATTTAAAGATATATGGAATCATACAATACGCAGTCTTTTTATTTTTGCCTTGCTTCTTTCATTCAGCATAATTATACTGAGATTCATCCATGTTATTGCATGAATCAATAGTTCATTACATTTTATTGCTGTGTAGTTTCAGCATGGACATGGATATGCTACAATAAGTTTGCCTTTTCACTTGTTGATGGACATATGGGTTGTTTCAAGTTTTCTGTTATTACAAAGAATACTTCTATAAACATTCATATACAAGTCTTGGTATAGACATGTTTTCTTTCCTTTTGGGTAAATACCAAGGAGTGGAAATGGATGAATCATGTAGTAGATATATATTTAATTTTTAAAAAACTGCCATACTATTTTCCAAAGTGGCTATGCTATTTTACACCCCCGCTAACAGTGTATGAAAGTTCAATTTACTCCATATCTGCATCAGTATTTGATATAGTTTGTTGCTTTAATTAAAGCCATTCTAATATTTCTACTGTATTATTTCATTGAGGTTTTAATTTGTATTTCCCTAATAATTACTCATATTGAGCATCTTTTCATGCGCTTATTACTCGCATTTCTTTTTTGGTGAAATATGTGTTCAAATCATTTGCCCATTTTTAGTGGGTTGTTTTCTGATTAAGTTTCAAGAATAATTTATATATTCTGAATTACAAATCAGATACATGAGTTGCAAATATTTTCTCTGAACCTGTGGCTTATCTTTGCATTCTCTTAACACTATATTTTGAAAAGCAGAAATTTTTGATTCTATGTCCAATTTATCAATTTGTTCTATAAAAAAAAATGGTATCATAGCTAAGAAATCTTTGTCCAAACAAATGTCACAAAGATTTTTTTATGTTTTCATCTTCAAGATTTATATTTTTAGGTGTTGCATGTATGTCTATTTGGTGTTGATTTTTAAATATACTATAATATATGGTTAAATGTTCATTTTTTTTGCTTACAGATATACTATTGCTTTAGCACCATTTATTGAAAAAAAATGGTCCTTTTTCCACTGGATTGCCTTTGTATCTTTGTCTAAAATCGGTGGTCTACACATGTGTGTCTTTTTCTGGGTTTCTCTTCTGTTCCAGTGATCTATTTGTCTATTGTGACAGTAATACTATACTTTTTCGATAAGTATGGCATTATAAGTTTTGAAATTAGGCAGTTTCAGTCCTTCAACCTTATTATTCTTTTTCAAAGTTGCTTTGGCTATTCTAGATTCTTTGCATTTCTATTGACTTCTTATATTCATCTTTTCAATTTCAAAACCTGTTGGCATTTTGATTGGGGTTATGGTGAATCTACAGACCAATTCAGGGAAAACTGACATCATATAATATTGAGACTTCTGAACATGTTCAAGTTATAGCCTTCTAAGTCTTCTTTAATTTCTTTCAATAATATTTTATGGTTTTCAGTGCACAAGTTTTACACATCTTTTGTCAGATTATCCCTAAGTATTTCGTATTTTTGATGCTAATGTAAATGGCATTTGTTTCTTATTGCTCATAACTAGTATACACTAACACAATTAATTTTTATATACTGATAATTTTTTCTGGAATCTTGCCAGAGGGCACTATTATTAATAATTATACTATAATTCTTATAGTAGTACAAGAGGACACTATAATTAAGAATTAATGTTAACATTTCAATGCATGGGGATAGGGTCAAAGGAAGTTGATCACAACTACACATAGGAAAAAATAAATTGTGGAAACACATTTGCTAGGGGAGAGAAGAGAAATAAAGATATATCCTTAGTATTTCTGTTTGTATGCCTTTGAGCCTTTAAGCCCATCAGCCAAGTAATTTGGAAAAAATTCTAAGATTTAATATCTATGGTCCTTCCTAACACAGTTTCTGAAATGTGAAACACTATAATCCTCACCACAGAAAAGAAACCAGTAACAGTAATGCCTTCCCTTTTCTTTTGGTTGTGATTCTTTTAGGCTGGTTTCTGCTTCTGTTCCTCATCCTGTGTGACCAGGTTTCCTTAGTAGCAATCTAGTCCTTACATTTCAGAACTGGGAGATGAAGCTTCAGTATTCCCTCTATGTATCTACTTGTATTTTGAGAGATTTACCTTGAGTTCCCGACTTTAAAGCCTACATATTGTACGTTGACTGCCTGTCAATCTGCTTATATTCTTGTTGCCCCTGCATCCATGGATAAAATGCTGCCTTAACAATGCAGCATTTCCTGTTTGCTGCATTGATTCTCCACAATTGAAAAGTCACAGGTCACATGTTTTTCCATCCTTCACAGCACCAGAACTCTATCCATCCAGGACATAAAAGAAAGAATACCATTGTTACAAATCCCAGAACACAAGCCACTTCTGTTCTACACTGCACAGAAAACCTCAAAGAATGTTTCTAATTGAAAGGATTTTTTGGTTGAACATGAGCTTTTTCAGCTACCTCCACGTCTCCAGATGACCGTCCCTGTCAGGACCATCATTTTTTAGTATGAGTGACATGCTGAAGGGTAGAGAGAAATAGACACCAGGAGAAAACATGCAGAATTAACATCAAAGAATGAAATCTGGTCAAAATTCCCCAAACCTTCTTCCTATCTCTCTAGGTTGGTGTGACAGTCATTCAGGAGGCCTCTGGCACTGCTTTAATCAGAACCTCGTGTACCTATGAAGTTCTAAAGCCTCTCACTCCTATGCACACGCTCTCTCTCTCTCTCTCTGGTTATAAATCATTACTTGTGGGCCTCAGATTTCTTTCATATAAAAGTGTTTACATTTGTTACAATAATAATATATTTTTACAGTATAAAATTAGAAAGCCCAAACAAGCCTAAATAAGAAAACTGAAATCTTCATTTAACCTACCACCCAGAGATTGCTATTCCTAACATTTGATATATATTCTCCCATACTTTTATCCTCTGTTATAACATTTTTGAAAAAAATAAAATTATAAAGCTACCCACAATTGTTTTCTAAGTTTTCAAATAGGTAAAGTGGCAGGGAGAAATGCTGGTTACTTTTTGGTAGGATCTTAATAAGTAAAACATTAGAAAGAGTTGGACTTTTAACCAAAGGCATAAACTAATTATGGTGTGAGACCTGAAATATCTCTAGCTAGCCCATGGTTTACTACTAAAGAGAAGGATTAACTAGCAAATGGAGAAGTCCCTTAGTAATTAGAAAATCAGAACACTATCACTTACCCAGATCTCAAGAGATAGCCTAGGCCACAGACAAAGCTCTAAGTAGTTTATAAATACATGTGGTTGACACTCAGATGTGGCAAAGTGGAAGAGTTGAGGCCTTGTTGTTCCTGGTGAGAAGAACAAAAACTTAAGTGCCAGAGGTCCAGAGAAAAAGATGTGCATGCAGTGGGAAATGCAATACAACCGCTTGCCATTTTTATGTTCATCCATGTCTCTCACTGGACCAGGAGTTCTCAGTGGGTATCTTTATTGTCCAGTGCATGGCACCTAGTAAAGATTTGTTCAATTTAGGGGCTATCCCAGAAGCAGTTCAGCTGAAATTGAACAGGCAGAAACTAGTCTACATTACATACCTTACAAAAAAAGATGAAAAATGACCTTCTCTAATTATAATTGTCTCATTGTGATTTAGGTAAAAGCCATCCTGGATATGTTACAGGTAAATGTTACAAATAAGTCAGATAATTTTAGGGCTCTAGGCATCCTTAATCCAATTTCTTAATGCACACACACAATATTCATTTTTTTAACTCTCAGTTGAATATTTTTTTTCACTAAGACACGCTGTTTCCAACGTTAACATGTATTATGAAGGAGAAAAATGGGTGGAAGATAATTAGATACTTCATATGGTAGATTAATTACAAAACAGCCCTCAACTCTCTGTTGCTCTCTGTATCCATGCCCTTTGACATGTGACTTTGCAGCTTCTCCCATCAAGATTTAGTCTATTTCCCCACCCACTGAACCCACACTGGCCCTGTGACTTGCTTTGAGTAACAGAATAGAGAGGAAAAGAAGGTGTACCAGTTATGAGACCAGGTCTCCAAAGATCTTGTGAGCTTCTACTCTCTCTCAGAACCCTGCCCATCACCAAACTAGCCTGTCAGATAATGAAACTGGCTCATGACCATGTGCTACGTGATCTGGCCACCTCATCACTCTAGCTGACAGTCAGCTAACACCAGACATGTGAGTGAGGGTGTCCTGGACCAGCTAGCCCTGAGCCACTCCTCCATGTTAGCACAGATGCATGACATTTCTCTGAAGAATCAGGGAAATGCACATTAAAACCACAGTGAAATATCACAACACACCTATCAGGGTGGCTAAAATAATGACAACACCAAATGCTGGTGATGATGCAAACAAACAAGGTCACTTGTACTCTGCTAGTGGGAATGTAAAATGTAATACACCCACTGTGGAAAACATTTTGGAAGTTTCTTATAAAATTAAACATGCAACTCCTCAACAATTGCATTCTTGGGCATTTATCCCAGACAAAAAATTATGCTCAAATAAAAACCTGTACATGAATGTCCATAGCAACTTTATTCAAAGTAGTCAAAAATTGCAAACAACACAGAAGTCTTTCAACAAATAAGTGGTTAAAAACCTGGACTACTCATCAATAAAACAGAGCAAACTATTGATACACACTACTTATATATATATACTTATACACACTCTCCAGGTAATTACACTGACTGAAAAATAATCCAATCCCCAAAGGTCACAATCTGTATTTATGTAACATTCTTGAAATGACAAAATTATAGAAATGGAGAACAAATTAGTGGTTGCCAGGGTCACAGATCAGGGTAGAGGAAAAAAAGTGGGGAGAGTGTACATAAAAGGGGAACATGGGGGATTCTTGTGGTGATAAAATGTCCCACATCTTGACTATACCACTGATACAATATCATTGTGATATCGTACTATAGTTTTGTAAGGTATTACCATTTGGTGGAGAAACTAAATAAAGAGTAAAAGGGATCTCTCTGTATTATTTCTCACACCTATGCAGGAATCTACAATTATCCTAAAATAAGTTTAAACTAATTACCTGAATGGTTTTGGGCAAGTTACTAAACCTCTCTAAACCCGTTTCCTTATCTGTAAATGGGAGAAGAATAGTACTTCATAAGGCTTAAAGAAGATGATTAATTGATGTTTTTAACATTCTTAGTGTATGATTTTATTCAATAAATGTTCATAAATGGTCATAAATTAAAATTATTTTTTGTTTGTTTGAAGTCCTGCCAGATTCGGGGGCCATGACATGACAAAGCAGACAGTAGCAGTGTGAGCCAGGGAACGGAGGGCCTGTCTGTTCAAGGTCTAGAAAACTGAGAAACACAGCTCTATTGTATAACATAAAAAGCTATAGAATAAAACAAAGAAGACCTGTCGGAAAGTTAAGTAAATGAAAACCTGGGCTGGGAATTGATTAGTTTCTATAAAGAGATATAATTAAACACATGCCGAAAGAGTCACAGAACCTTAGAGTTAAATTAGAACTTAACTTAATGAACTTTTTCAACCCCTCATGTTATGGTGAAAAATTCTCCACAATGTCTAATAAAGAAATGGCTTCTTTAAAACTTTTCCAGTGATGGAGAAGCCATCTCACAGAGTAAAATATACCAATACCTGTTAAACTCTAAATCAGAGGCTAACATTCCAAGCTACACATTGGAATCATTTGGTAGGCATTTTAAAAATAAGGGTTAATGGTTTCCATAGATATGACTTTTAATCACCTTGGAACGATAAAGAATGATGTCTCTTCACTATGTAGATATAGGTAACACTTAAAGATACAGTATTTACTTCTTGGATGATATCTTCATCCAGCCAGGGTACGGTATAATCAAGTTACACCATGCTGAGGCACATCCATCCATCCCTCCATTCATTCAACACATAATTACGTATTAGGTACCATGTTAGATTCTGGAGCTACAACTATAAGCAAGAGTGACATAATCTTTGCCTTCATAAAATTTATATTCTATAAGATATTCAAATAATTTCTTAATTATCACAAAATTCATAATGGTGGGGACTATAGAGAAGCTATGGGTATACCTCCCAGGATGAAGCAGCACCTACTGATCTGAAAGATTATCAACAGTTAAGACCCTCTCTTCCCTACAGGTATACCCCATGACAATGTAGCTCATTTTTTTTTCCATTTAGATAATGAAAATAAATACTTCATTTATCTGCTATCATGAAAAAGTATCCTGGTCTAAGTGCACTTTCTAGAAAGCTAGAATGTAACACTTTGTGCTAAAAGTTTATTTAAAACTTCTAAAATCCAAATCTATCTAAAATGTGACATTATACACTACCCTGAATCACTAAAATAGGCAAATGACTATAATTTACACTATTTTCAGTTGCACCTGGTGATTGTTATGACTGTCAGTACCATGTGTTCATACCAAGAAGACTTTGAACTCTCCTGAGGGATGTAGAGGAACAGAACTCTGGCTGCATGCTGTACCCTGCCATCTGTCTGTGCCTCCCTCACTCTCTGGAACCCAGGGTGCACATGAGCACATTTGCCCCTGCACTAAACATCCCTAGCTCAGTGATACATTCTGCTTTCTTTAGAGCTGACTCCACTAGCACCTGTCCACACTGCCAGCTTCTGCCATCATTTCCTCCCTCCTAACCTATTCTCTTCTGCTAAATTGCTCTCCTCTTTGTATTTTATAAGCTAGAACAAAAATGAAAATTTCCAAGGGAACCCAAACAACAGGCAACATATATAAATTTAAAGTAAAAAGACCTTTTGCCTAAAACAAAGTTCAAATTTGCAAAGGATTTATAGAAAATATCTTCAGTAGGCCAAGGGACATTGGGCTTTCCTGACTTTACTTCCAACATCACAAATATTCCAGAGCAGTAAAGTGGAAAAACAAAGCAAATAAACAAATACCACCTGCCTGGCAGTAAACATTATGCCAATTATGATTATACAGACTGTTTCCCTAAAAAGATCTCAAATGTTTATACCAACTATTATCTTATTTTCCCCAAATTTGTAAGATATAGAAAAAATAAAATTTATTTATTAATACTTTGGGAAGGAAGCTAAAACCAACAAGATTCTAGCTGAGTTGCCCAAAGTCACAGAAAGAGGCCTAAGGGTCTTCCTGACCCCCTGCCCTCATTTTCTTTCCGGGAAACAATGCTTCCAGAGCAGAAATGCCCATAAGATATCTAATTTCCTTCACAGATACTGAAAAGTTGAGGCATAAAAGAAAATCCCCAGAACTATGATTAGTAAAAAAATTTAATAGATGTTTTGAGTCTGAAGGAAACCACCTTTATTTCATATGAAAACTTATAGAAATTACTTAAAATTTACAAGAAAAATACCCTCATCTTTTTATATCACCACATGGATGCATCACCTTTCCAAACACCTTGAAATTACTTCAGATAAATGCAGTAACTCTCAAAGCACTTTTTGTACAGCGGGAAAACCACACCATTCCATGACAGTATATAAAATTACCTGCACACTTTTACAGAAATGACTTTGCATTAGCATGTTACAAATATCAACTCCCTGCCCACTATCTTTGGATGTCTTCTTATTTCTGTGCATATTACTGGATTGTTTTCAAATTTCATTTTGTTATGATCCACCTCTATCTGCTATTCAACGAGAGGTACCTGGATCCTCCTCTTCTCCCTCATTTGTGTCTGCTGAAACTACTCATGATTCTTGGCATGTAACAACTTAAAGTCCTTACAACATTCTTACTGCTTTAAGCAAAATCTGTGTAACTTTCCAGCCTCAAATAGTAAAACACTACAAACTTTTACAGGAAAGGAATTGAAAACAATGCTCCAAATAGCAGCAGAACAGGAAGAGAAACAAAAATAAAAGCATGTGTCTCTCTCTACCCCATTCTAAGGTCATGCTGCTTCCCCCTACAAATCTAATTAATGCACATCCTCCTTTTTTACTTTTTCTACACCATATGTCCAATAAAGCCAGACTTATTGGCACAAGTAGCAGGATAATGTTTAATGTGCATGGGTGTATCTGAGATGGATAGGATGCTGAGATATGTCTTCAGGGATAGCACAGTGTTGGCAAAAGTCTGAATTCATCTGGCAACATCTCGATTAAGTGGGAAACTCATAAATTAAAGCAGCTCAGGGGCAATTTAAACTTCATTACCAAGTCGGTCCAGAGCTCTAGGATGAATGTAAGCTACAGATGTTAGCCATTTCCATTTCCTCCACGAATACCTCCCCCTCCAATCTTCTCATTGCTCCTTGTGCTGTCAACGGCCTATAGTTGCGAATAAAGAGGAAAAGGTGTGCAAGTTAGGAGTTATCATTTATTCTACAAGACAGGCAAGTCTCAGTGTTCTCAGATAATTGGGGGTGGTTTAATTAAGCTTCACTTTAACAATCAGATTTGAGTTTCTTTCTTAGCAACTTCCTCACCTGTGCAGTCAATCATGGGGAGGGGGGAGAATTTGAATTTAACTCCCTGAGACTGTCCCTATATTTGGACTAGTCAGAAAAGTAGAAGTATAGCCTGAATCTCTTGCCTCCAACAAACGTAAGCCAGGGGTATCCATTTTCACCAGATGGAAGTTAATAATCTGGGGTAAGCTCTCACTTGGAATTCTAGAGTACTCAAAAGGCACTGTTGGTAGCCAACTAATTAGGGAAGATGTTCACTCCTTACTATTTACATTGCAAAGCAATGCTTATTCTCCCTAAAGTCAGAATATATTTTAGTAAAAATAAAGTCTCATATGAAGCCTGTGAAATATTACATGAAATATTTATATTTTTGTTAATGTAATTAGAAAGCTGACTAAGCAATTTGGTCCATTCTCAATTATCCCTAGTAATGGAGTTGATCAATATAACAGATAGCCTAAAATGGCAAACTATGTATTAATAGTTTAAATAAGGCTCAAATTCACTCATTATTGGTATATGGTGCATTGAATCTTCTTAATGTTTAATCAAATCCATCATTTCAGAGAAGTTGAAAATCTTAGAGGCCATTTTGTCCAGCCCTCTTATTTTTTCATCCAAGGGAAATTAGGCTTAAAATGATTAAGGGACTTACACAGTTGTTAAATGGAAGAGTTAGGCCTTGTCTTATAGTCTCCTTGGGCCACTATAACACAACACCATAGACTGAGTGGCTTATAATAGAAATTTATTTTTCACAGATCTTCAATTTAAAAAGTCTAAGATCAAGGTGCCAGAAGATCTGGTGTCTGGTGAGGGCCTGTTTCCTAGTTCACAGATGACTATATTCTCATTGCATCCTCTCCTAGTGGAAGGGGCAAGAGAGCTCTCTGGGGTCTCTCTAATAAGGGCACCAATCCCATTCATGAGGACTCTGCCCTTATGACCTAATCACTTCCCAAAGGCCCCACCTCTTAACCATCACTTCGTGGGTTAAAATTTCAACACAAATTTTGGGAGGACACAAACATTCAGTCTATAGCAGGTCCTAATCTAAACCATCCAACTCTCATCATAAAGTGGAGCTATGAGTACTCCATTCAAAAGAAGTCTGAAAACCAACTAGTTACCTCAGTGTCTCCCAACCCCCTCCTTAATTCAACCCTCAAGCCTTATTCACTTCCCAAAACACCAGTAACAAATATCAGCTGAGCACCTATGTAGTCTCAGATTGGTCCACTACTGCAACTTAAACAGGACTTAAAAATGGCAGTTGATTGACATTCTTCCTTGAGGAAGTAAGCAATTAGCAATTTTGATTTAAAGAAAACTTTACTGAAAATGTTGCCAGCCTATAATAAACAAGTGTTTAGGTCACTAATACAAGTGGAATGATGTAATAACTTAAAACATAAACACTATCTAGAAAGACAGTTACAAGTATTATCACAGATATATAAGACTCAGAGAATCTATGTCCTAAACATACAAAAATGTAGCCTGTTCCTAAAGAATTCCTAAGGAGATTCCACAGCTTTTCACAATATTACCTGGTAACACATTTCAATGTTTACCACTCTTACCACCATCATAAAACACCTGTTTAAAATCTTCCTGCTACAGCTTAATAGGCATAGCATTTATTCTAATTTTGCCAAAATGAGGTCAGTAACGATATAAATGGGATATAGTGCCTCTTAGGTGTCACCCAGTATAGCTGAAGAAAAAATTCCCAAGACCCACCTCATCCTAATCCCAGCCATAACCCTGAAATGTCTTCGTTTTCAAACAAAAAATTAAAATGCTTGGGAGAATCAGAGAAATCCATAAGATGTTTGTGAAAGCAAACCCTGCTTGAACAGAGGGCCTTATATCCCACAATGAAACATCCTCATAAACACAGCTGAGAAATGAGCCCACTTGTAACTGCACAACCAGGAGCCAGGATAATTACAATAGAAACACTTTATTTCAAATCATGAAAAGAGTTACACTTGATCTTCTTGTTAGCAGGGGCTGTGCAGACAGCAACATTTACTGTGAAATGTAAGGGCAGATAACAGCTGATTTGAAAGGGGACTGTGTAAATCTAGTTAAAGAGCAACTTTAGAAGATTATTTTCAATTACTGAGATAACATCATGGCTCTCAGGAAAAAAAAAATGGAAAGGTTTGTTCTTCACACCACATACAGTGTACAAAATCTAACAAAACCGCCTGCTTTCAAGCAATAATATCAGCTAACAACTAATATGCCTTACCTCCACTTTATCCCCCTCCAAGTTGCTTTCGATTCTTTCTAGCACTTACCTCTGTGAGCAGAAAGTCATTTTCAATCAGAAGAAACAGCTTTAAAAATACCATTTCCTTCAAAAATAATTACTAAAGTTTTTATATTTCCAAGTGCCAAATATGCATAACCTGTGAGACTGCTAAAGTAGTACTAAGGTCATGCAGGGAGAATACTTGCAAATAACATATGCTTCACCTGCCAGGACACTTAACTGAGAACATCTGGGCCTCAGCCCCACTCACTGCACCTTAACTAATCCATAGGGACACGTACAGAGTTGTATACTGACCACAATACTAGCTATGTCTCTAGCTAGATGGGATAATTTTGTTAAGTGAAATCTTTAGTTGTCATCTTCTTCAACATGGATTGTACAGAGGCACCGGTGCTAATGATGTATTTAGCGAGAACAAACTAAATAAACAAAGAACCTAGTCTAGGAGAAAACCGTCAAAGTGGGAAGCAGAAAACTCTGTGTCTTCCCAATTCTATCATTTACAAGCTATGTGACCTTTCCAAGCCTCATCTCTCTGTACTTTATACATGTTCTCAATTCCCCAGCCATTTAGTACTACTCTTCCCTATATTCTATGTTCTTTTGTTCCTCTATATCTCACCTTTGAATGACCTTTTCTACCTGGAAAGCCCGTTGGAGCCTAGCTTAATTCTCCTATGAATGGCACCCCAACTCCCTTGTCAGAATTAATCTCTCACTATGCTGTGCATTCCTCTAACACTCTGCAACTATCTGCTTCATGATGCTGATCACACACTGTGAGTTACCTATCACTATCCTTTTCCTCTTGTAGCCTATGTGCTCTTTGAGGGCAGGAACCATGTCAGCTTTGTACATTCAGAGCTGCCATAACATTAAGAAGCACCCAGTAAATATTTGTGAAATAAAGGATAAATCAATGAAAGAATGGATGACAAATTGATTTCACCAAATTTCATCACCTGTAAAATGGATAATCATCATTACCCAGTTCATTCAGAAGTCATGATAATCTAAATGTGAGATGCTTTTCACATTGTTAGGTGCTGTATAAACATGTAATGATTCTGATAAAGATAGCAATGTTAAAAATTCATGTACAAATAGAGTATATCTTCACATATAGTAAAGAAGTGATTATTCCCCATACATATCATATGCCTACACTAAACTCAATTTCATTACCCATTTTTCTCAGAGAAATAAAAAATTTTGTAAAAAGGGACAATTCATTGTCCAAAAGTTGTTCTTATGACACCAAAACTAAATATCTAAAATTAAGAGAATCTTTAAAGTCATTTCACATGTGCTTTTCCTTCAATTAATTAGCCACATTTTTCTGCTTGGACCTGTAGCTATATGCAGATTCTAATCTGATGTACACAGGTCACTGAATATTCCACTCCCATGTTGCCACCTTAAAACATTTTAAAAGCAAGTCTGTATTTCTCTGAAAGGACAGGTCCGTGATGCACTAAAAAAATGAGGCATCTCTTTGAAGAGAAAAAGATAACTCTGGGATTTTGAAGGTGCACAACAGCAGTGATAATGATCTCATTTCAGCTGTAGGTAACTGAGGATTGTATGTTAAACATTTCCTTCAAATACATCTATTCTTTCTAACCAAAATATTCTCTTGTCGGAGAAAAAGAAAGAATTCTCTCATTTGATCAGGACTACTGCTGTAACAATGTCCTGAAGCAGTTTCATTAGCTTGAGGATGCACAGTATCCTATCCATGAATTCAAGTCAAAGCAACACAATCCTCTCAGGCACCACTATAGCTCAATTACAGAAAGATAAGCTTTGGGGTACTGAAGTCTAAAAACACATAATTAATGGGAGGGTTGTGAGTTTATATTTCATGATTATTTTAAGGTGACAGTTAAAATTACATTCAAGTTCCAGATGTTCCCATTGCTCAGAAGAGCTAAACAGACTTAAGTTCTAAACTTGTAGACCCAGACAAGGTCAAGTTAAGGCCAGTCCAAAACATGCAAAAGAGTTAAACCAACCTCATCATGAAAGAGAAGGATGTGAACTGAGAGTTCTCACTAAAAGGATGAAAAGGATATCCCAGCTGCAAGTTATCATATGCTAGTTGGCCCATCATCTGCCCGGCTGCAGCTGTATCCAACTCTCAGCTCACCCAAAGAGATTCATGCTCTCGTGGTGCCAAAATGAATGTCTCTCTTAAAAAAAAATTACCCAATTGAAAATAACTCTCTAATCTGTATCCTTTCAATAGAAGTGAAGTGCACTTCACCAACACAGAGCACGGGCATCTTGAATTAGCAGAGAACTATTTTTAACACATGAAGGATAAGATATGAAATTAGTTTCACGGGGAATAAGAACCTTGGAGATTATTTACTCTGCCTTAATTACTCTGACTCACCATTAATTTAGCTTTCCTAGGGTACTAAATATTTCACGCTAAGATTTGGAGACTAAAGAGACAGAAGCACAAATTTGGAGCACTGAAAGTTTGCAGCGGCATCTTCAACACTGAGACACGGATGCCCCCACTGGACATCGAAGGCCATTCTCAATGCACGGCTCAGTGACATTTTCAGTCACTGTGTTGTCTTTAACCTTGGGATCAGAACTTGCATCCTCAAGTATGCAGAGAGCCAAACTTTATTCAGCTTCTGCTTTACTCCTCAGCCAATAATATCACCAGTGCTCACAGCTACTCCCAGCAACTGCCAAATAGGGCAAGGCAGCAATTGCCTCAAGCCAAACAGAGAAAAGTTTAGACTGTGCATTAAAAGAAAGTTCCTAATGATCAGTGCAACTGGGCAACGGAGCCAATTCCCAATAAAGGTAGCTAAGGAGATACTGCAGCA
Organism: Mirza zaza; assembly: GCA_008750895.1. Classification (NCBI taxonomy): domain Eukaryota; kingdom Metazoa; phylum Chordata; class Mammalia; order Primates; family Cheirogaleidae; genus Mirza; species Mirza zaza. The sequence goes on along the minus strand of VSMD01132835.1, from coordinate 62,424 downwards.
GATACTCTTTAATGAGTTCATTACAGCATCAGTGGGAAAGAATGCACTCAGATCCCACCAAAGCACTTACCACGAGCAGGGTTTGTCATCTACAGCTGGGTACTTGCCAAAGCCCTCTACTCTCCCCCATGGCTCTTAATCAGTTGTCCACTGTCAGACACCACAAACACAGGCAGTGCATAGCAGCCAGCAGGAGCCTGAGGAGAGCAATACACTTGCTGCCAGACTCACTAGGACCACTCAATCTGTCAGTGCCCTCCAGCTCCACCTGGCATTCAGCAATTAGAGAGGGGGAAGAGAAGAGACTAAGAGAGCAGGGGCCCTTCTTTTGGCCGATGACCATGAAGAACTGTTCCATATTCTAAATGTCAATGGAACTGGTTCTGTGTTTTATAACTCCATTCCAGTGAGCCTAAGCCATTATTTTTCTCCACTAAGTACTCCACACCCTAACATTCTCTTGTTTCATATGCATATACCTTCACTGTGATAAAGTTATGTTTTTATTTATAAATTGTCCTTTCTTTTCTGTTTTTATTAGGTTAGACTTAATTGATCCATAACTTTCTAGCATTCCAAACCCAAATAAACACAGCAGAGGAGTTCAGATATCTCCAAAACTCCACCAGTGCTCTACTTTGCAATCACATTTGGTCACAGACGTATGCCTCCATGATAAACATTTCTAATTTTACAATAATAATTATTAATATTTATTTAGCATATTTATAGCTTTAAAACATATATATACCATATGGTATAGGGATATACCATATCACTATATCTTTTTTTTACCACTTGGTCTCTTTCCATGTGTCTCATGCTTATGAATACTCCCAACTGGCACAGTCATCCACCACAGGTAAGCCTGTTCCCTTTATCATCATTGATCCCACCTGTTTCCTGTCTAGGTCACATACCTCACTGACCTGGGCCATTTACACTTTCAGTCATTATCAGCATTTACAATTCTCAGGTGAATCTCTTCAATTGCCATAGCTCAATTTCAATATTCAACATTGTATTTCTCCTTTTGTATCATCAGTTAAAATAAAGAAAGTCACTATTAATAATTTCTATTTTGGGAGAGAAGGAGCATCATGGAACACAATGTGGTAGAAGAAAGGGTTCAAAATTCTTGCTTCTTCCACTTACCAGCTATGACAGTGGACAACTTACTTAATCTATGTTTTGGTTTCCTCTTATTTTGGACATACAAAAGGCTGCTATGAGGATTAAATAGGATGGTATATGGAACCATGCCTGAAAATACGCAAAAGACATTAACCATGACTCTGCAATCTTCTGCTGGGCTTCCATTCAAATGCCCTTCTCATTCGTACTCATAAATCCAGTGCAGGCAAACAGCAGCCCCCTGCCATGGAATCCCTGCAAGTGCATCAGCTCGATGAGCCTCCCCATTCACTTCCTCAAAAGGAGGACAAAGGCACTAGGTGCTGCCATCCCAGAAACCACTAATTTCTAAGATAATTTTTTCCACTAAATTCAACTGCAAGAATTTCAGAAAAACTACAGTTGAGAGCACAGAGTAAATGCATAAATGGCCATCAGCTCCTAGCACTCCCAATTACACCTGTATGGTCTGTACATCCTATATTGGAATGGGGAGTACACAGTAACAGACTGACTGGAGAGCAAGCATGTGTCAGTAAGACAAAGATGGGCACTCCAGAGCTCCTGAACAGCTTACCACCAATGCTAGGCCATCATCCACCAAGCATTAGGCTTGCAGCTGGTAGAATACATTCCTCTCCATCCTTTTCTCTTTGCCTTCCTGCTGAAATACTTGAAAACTATGGGAGCTTTAATTAACCTCAAATGATGCCACTTCCAATTTGTCTTGCTCAGAGAAATTGTGACACCTGAAATTCTGCTTTAATTCTGAAGCCTCCACTTAAAGATTCAGAGGCTAAAAAAAAAGGCTCACAATAAGCACTTGAGGTATATCAATGCATAATTGACTAAAAAAAAAAAAGTCTGGTTTCATAGCTCAGATGGCTATGTAAAATGCAAAATGGGCACACTTTCTGATTCCTCTAATAAGAATTTACCCAAATGAGGTAACTGCACAAAATGGTATACAGACAAGTATGCTTAAGAACAGCAATGAGTTTTAAAATGAAAAATTAGAAACAAATGTCTATCATTAAACCTAGAGTAAACTCTAACAGACACCATTAGCTGCCTAGTCAGCATGGTGTCTCCCCTCTTTTCTAACAGAACTCTAAACTTCTACTCAAATCTGAGACAATCAGAAAATGGTAGCTCCTGGTCACATGACCTGAGACGGTCCAAGTAAAGGAAGCCCAGGACTAAAGAAGAAAAGCTCTCTTTCTCCGGATAGTGAATGTGCCCCTAGAGCTGCAATAATTCTGCTGCCATAAGGAGCATGAAAAAGAGCAGGAAATAGAAAATTATAAAGAAATAAATCCTCAATCCTGATTACAACATGCCTAAAGTCCCTACCCACTGGATTTTTCAATACATTCTTATTATTATTTATGGTAGTTTGCCCTAGGAATTATATTACTTACAATAAACATATTCAGTCATTAAAAATATATGTATTTATTGACATGGAAAGAGGTTCACTACATGTTATTGGAAAAAATAGCAGACTACATAACACAAAGAGCAAATATCCTATTTATTTAGAATTTTATCTGTATATAATATGTACTTGTAAATACATACATAGACTCAGAGATATGCCTGAAAGAATTTTACTAAAATGTCAACAATGGTTATTTCTGGTAGGATTTCTGAGGAATTTCACTTTCCTTTTTGTATTCTTCTATAGCATTTGCTCTTACACAACATGTATTTTTATGGGGGGAAAATAAGTTTTAAAAAATCTGGCTATTTACTGATTCTATCTTTAGTCTAAAATAAATGGAAAACTTTGTTTCATATCCCTCTCCAAACTTAACTGTTCCAAGAGAAAAAAAAAAATCAAAGAAACTAGCCAGGCACACAAAATATTATTTCAATATAAAATTCCATGATAAACCAATGAAATCACTTTCAGATCTGAATTTCTACATGCTGAAAAAGAAAAACAGCCAGAGGTATCTAAGTGTCTTTCCAGAAGAGTAGAAATAACATTAATCAAAATGAAACATCTTTTTACAGATTCTGAACACACCGTACCTTAAAAAGTGAGAATCCTTGTGACAGGAGGGTAGAGGCATAGGCAATGACCCAGCTGTATCCAGAAACAACAGGGACCACTGAGACTACTTGAAAGTTGCAAAGGGGTGGCTGATTTTGGGTGCTATTATGTTTTTTCCTTGACTGCTGCTGGATATACACACCTTTCTTCATGGGATAAATCCCTAAGGCCCTACTCCATACCCTCAGCATCAGAGCCTTACTTAGTCACTACAAGCTCTCCAAAGGCAACAGTTTCAAGCAACCTAGGAGACTAGATGTTCTCTGTGACCGCTTTCAGTTCTAATGGTATAATTTAATTAAATACATTACATAAATTTGGAAGAGAAAGAAGATTATTTGAAAGATTTCAAACATCATTGGGTTAGAGACATCTGAGTGATATAGATTACAGCTGGAAGTGATAGATCTAAGAGACAGCACTGGGTTAGAAACACCTACCAAAGGCAGACAGAAAACAGAAGTTAAAGATAAAAATCTCAATTTGTTTATTGGTGATTTTTATTAGAGCTTGTAGAATCTTTCGAGAGAAGGTCTCAAAAACTCTGCCTTCTGCAATCAGTTCATTGGTGTGAACATCTCTTTAAAGTAATAGGAATCTTAAAGATATAAGGTAATTGCAAAGATACTGGGATGGTTTGTTTTACAAGTTAGTTTCCAGCTGTTATTTGTTGCTTTTACAATAAATTACTACATTATACTTACACTGTATTTCATGAAAATGCTATTATTCACAGTCAGGCACCTTTTAATTCTAGAAGTCACAGTACTCTAAGAAAGGGAAAAAAAATCAAAAATAAACACCCACTATCAAATAGTCCATATTACATACTTGGCTTTGGGATCAAGTTTAAAATGCATCCCACAAAAGCATCCTTCCTACTCAAGATTACAAGCATGCCCTAGGTTATCCATTTGTTTATTCTGTGTCTAGTCTAACTCATTACCACATACATGGACTGTTGGCAGCCTTTGAATTTAAAGGGATCAGAATGGGAAAGAAGACAATAATGTGTGGTTCTGAAACCTCAGGTCCAATAATAATCCTTTAGGGACCATCTCCAGTCTTCTGCATTAGTAGTTTGAGATTGGTTCCAGCAGCTATATTTTTAACAGGCATCTTATATAGATCTGAATAAGGTATGGAGCATCCTTTTTGAAACAGTGATAAAAATAATTACAAGGTGGTTTAGTCACAGATAATCAAGCCTGATTACATAAATTTTATCTTGGATCATTCTACTCTTTTTCATATCTATGGTCACTATTCTCATCTCCTGTCCAGGAAGCTGCTACCATCTATCCCTGGACTTGGCAGTAATTTCCATATTGATTCTCCTGCTTCCAGTCTTGCCCTCTCTAATCTCTTCTCTAGGAACTTGTCAGAAAGATCTTATATACTACGAATCAGACCACGTCACTTCCCTTAAAACCCCTTCAGTGACTACTTGATGAGTATAGGGTTTCCTTTTGGGATGATGAAAATGTTTTACAATAGATACAGATGGTAGTTGCACAACATTGTGAACATACTAAATGCCACTGAATTGTTCGGTTTAAAATGTTCATTTTATGTTACATGAATTTCACCTCACTTTTTTAAAAAGGCAAAGGAAAACAAAAACTAAACCCCTCTAGTGGTTCCCCACTGCACTTAGGATAAGATCCAAAGTCCACAGCATGGCCTGGTAGGTCTGCATAAGCAGGCCCTAGCCTCCATCTCAGCAGCCTCTGTCCTCACCCCTGTCCACCCTCACTCTCTACTGTGCAGCCACACTGGCCGTCTTTCAGTTTCCAAAATGCCAATCACTTTCTCATATCTGGCCTTCACACCTGGGACTCCCCACCTGGATAACTGGAATCATCCTTCAGGTATTAATTTATCAATCACTCTCTCATCCAAGCCCCCCACACTCCTTCACCCTCATTATGCCCTTTCAGGGAAACACAGTCTTTTCCAAATACTTATCATGAATTCTAGTTACATAATTACTTTCATGTTTATTTGTTTGATGTCCTTTCCAGTAAACTGTAGACTCCCAGGAGGATGGGAATAGTGATTATTTTATTCACCACTGAATTCCCAGAACCTGTTGTGAACTTAGCACATTACTGAGTAATAAGGAAGGAAACATAATGTACATCTCTGAAGAAAGACACAATTGAAGTGGGTAAAATACTGGAACTAGGAAGGATGTCACAGAAACTGCTTGCTACTCTCTCACAGGCATGACTTTCTTGAAGAAAAGTGTATACGGTACAAACAGAAAATAAGAGCCCTGAACTCAGTCAGTTCTGAGAGATAAAGAAAGAGGAAAATAAAGGAGAAACTCACATAAGAACAGGCATAATTGGTGTTTTGTTACTAAGCAAACTGTTCAGCGGTTATAGGTGTGCAAGTGATTTATTTTTTCCTATCTTGCACTTGTATTAACTAGAACACTAATTTGTTCATGAGGCTGAAGTGTGTCTTAATTACTTGCCTTCAAAGCTTATGTCCATTTAAAATAAGCTTATTTCTTTTCCATTGTCAGCTCACTTAGAGCCGCCTGGCCCAGCACTCACCACTTCTGATCATTATGGAGAGCAGAGGCAAGCAACGGCCTTACAGGCAGGTTGCAGAAAAGATCCATCTGTTCACAACTGTGTGCACCAGCCCTCAAAGCATTCCACAGCCCTACTGCCACCATAAGGGCAGAAGAACATCAGGACCTGAACACATTTACAACCCATGCCATAGGCTATTTTTTAATAGTTAAATTCTTCTTTTGCCAGGGCTTTGGATTTTCCCAGGCCCCAGGTCTTAGACCTAGTGGTGATTTGCACAGCTGTTAATTTTAAGAATATCCTCATGTGTGCTACAATGTCTAAAGGCACTTGCTGCTCCTAGCAGCTGAGGATGGAGCACCCACAACTGGGGGTGGGGGTGGGTGCGGAGTAGCTGTGCCCTTTTGAACATTAAGTTGGAGATGGCTCTAAAGCTTTTTCTTAATACAGGCTCCAGCACCCAGCTCTCTGTGCTTGGCTGGGAATCCCCTGGAGAAAAGATGAAGCAGCTATGGGGCCAACATGCTGGCAACCAACAAGACCGCTATCCAACAAGGGGAGGAGCCTGAGCAGTCACTACATTGCCCACCACCATCCCTAAGGATTCCAAGCTGCCCTTTTGTGCCCCTTTCCTTAAAGCAGTGTGTGTGTGTGACTGCCACAGGGGCCCCCAGCTTTGCTCCCTTGACACACCTTCTTAATTTGCTCTATATTTGAAAATGCTACTTGAGTCCATTCTCCTCTTCCCAATGCATTCTTATTAACATTCTTACCATTGTTTTCATTGTAGAACCACATAAACTTCCACAGAAGATGATAAAGAAGATGGTAAAGGAGACTGATAATATTATAAAAAGCATCCTCATGCAGGAAAGTAAAGTGCCAGCAAAACCAAACCCTTATAGAGCAGAGACATGACCTGTAAGCCAAAACACATTCAGAAGCAGGTCATGAGACCAGTATGTTAATATGTTAAAGATATTACACATAGAGATGAGGTCAGTAAGAACTGCTGCCAGAAATAAGATAGGGATGGTGAGCAAATGAGGGGCTGAAGACCCAACAACAGGGACATTGGAGGGAGATTGCCAAATTGCCAAAAATATTTGACAACGAGCAAAAATGGGTGGTTGGCAAACCAGAAATGGGGAGGGAATGGAGAGTCAGTAAAGGGACTGATTCCTGGTGGCAGGGGTGAGACTATATATGCAGTACCTTCTGCCCCCACCCCCCGAGCTGGCAAGATTTTTTGCAGAAGAAACCAGAACATCAGAAGAGAAAAACCTAATCAGATTTATACCATTTCCATGCTTTAAGGAACTAGGGAACATCCAAATAGGGAAACAGAAAACTCTTCAAGTATTTTCCACTGAGGAAATTTAATGCAGAGAAATTGGTTACTCAGGTGATGGAGGCACAGAGGGCCTAACACCAGACAGTGAGGTAATGGGGAGATTAGCAGGGGCAGGAGGCCCCACCTTCCCTGGGTGCTGCCAGAGTCTGTGGGCCAAGGTCACCAGCGAGCAGCTAGAACCAGAGGAGGTCTGTCAAGCCACGGTCAGCTGTGCTACTGAGGAAGGACTGCTCCTGCCAGGGGTGCCGCCCAAAGCCAGGGAAAAGATAAAATATCCAGCTTTGCCTTCTCCCTCCCATTTCCCACGATGGCCCCTCATGGGTGGTACATAGCAAGTCAGCTGACTCAGAAATCTGTGAAAGCAGCCTACAGGGGTGAGCCTCCTCTGATACAGAGAGGAAGAGGGAAGAGCAAGGCATGCTGCACCCAACACAAAAGGAAAGGATGGAAATGCTGGTGAAAAGAGGAGGAGTTACAGTGAACTTTTGCAATAGACATACTTTTAAAAGGTATGCTTATTGCCATTCAGTGGTCACAAAGGAATAAATAAAGTAGAAGCTCTACCTTATGGAATAGTCTACTGACCTTCCTGCCATATTCAAGTGGCCCTGATGCTGCTATGCTGAATCCAAGTTGGAAAGGGGCCCGGGAATTTATTCTGTATTACCCCTTCTTCAGTTACAATTAAGTCAGGACTAGTCCAAATAGGTGAACTTTTTTTAAAAAATATCTAGAATAAAAAAGGCCCTAACTTTCAAAAAGAAATCATATATATTTCGAAAGTAAATACACACATAGTACAAGTAAAACTCAGGAAATATGAATGGGGTTAGTGCATTGTATCAATGTATTGACAATATCCTGGTTATAAAACTATACACTACAGTTTTGTAAAATGTTAATTTTGTGGGAACTGGGTAAAAAGGTATACAGGATCTCTCTGTATTATTTCTGATATCCGCATGTGACTCTATAATTATCTCAGAATAAAAACTAGTAAATACATACTAGTAAATAAAAACTAATTAAAAACATAGTAAATACATGCATAACATCCTAAATTACCAAGACCTCTTCCTTCGCATTGTTTCACCACTAGTGTCCCAGGCCTCTCTTACACTCACGTGCTCACTATTTCTACTGTCATGACTTTGTTCTCCCTGTTAAGCAAAGCCCAGTAAGCTCTTTGCTGACCCATCCCATAACTTCTCATAATTTGGTCTTCTCTTCGTCATTGACTCAATGCTACTTTTATAAGAAGATGATAGTGTCAGGCTGCTCTTGTTGGATTATTCAGCCTTCACATTTCCAACTACAGAGAGAATAAGAATATTAGCATTCATACATGGGACAATTAGAAGCCTGCCTTATCTCATACCACCTAACAAGCTTTTACCTGCTCATTTCATAACTAAAGCATTTACTTCAAAACATCTCTCTTTAAATATTTATGCCTTCTTTCTCTCACTCTCTACACCCCTTGATCTCCTTTGCGAGTTGGTGGCCTAAGAACTGGTGGGAAAAATTGCAGACAAAAGCCTGGCATCATGACAGAACAAGAGGGAAAAAAAAAAGAAACAGCCCCATCCCCAGCTACCACTCATTCACTTAGCTAAAATATAGGCTATCAGAGCAGCATGGAAAACAATAGATATGAGTGTATAAAGAGTCATGCTAGGTCTTCCAGAAACTGATGGTAGATGAAAATCACCTCTTGCTCAAGAGCAAGGGGGAAAAAAAATCACTATTCATCAAAAAAATGGATATTCACCACAGATATCTCTCCCACTCCCCTTCTCTACAACTCCACAAATCCCTCCTGTAAAATGCAACTGTCTTCCTTTAATGATCTGATAGTGAATTATTCATATTTTTCAATTTATCTTTCCTTCTTCTTTTATTTATATCCAGAATTGTGCTACTTAGTGCTAGAAAGCCTGACCAAGATTACAGGCCAGACAGAGGACTCCCAACACTTCAAGGGGTGCCTTGTCTAACTGTCAGGACAGGGCATCTAGCAGGGTGGAGGACTGAAAGTTCATCTGAGGAATGGCAGTGAGCTAAATGACCAAATAGTGCAGGCCTCCATCTCGTGCTGTTTTAGGCAGCAATCCATCTCAAATCCTTTCCTACCTCTCTGTCCCCACACTACTTTAGCTTAGGTACTCATGACTGCTTGCCTGGGCAGTGCCACTTCCTAGCTGGTCTCCATGCCCCCCACTCACTCTCTATCAATCCAATCCCCAGACATCTGGCAGAGTAACCTTTATCAACTGCAAATCTAAAGTAGCACTGCCCTCATCTTATAATCCTTCAGTAGCTCTCTATCACCTGAGGCTGGGTCTCCCAAATTTGCCTCATTACAATTTTAAAAATGGCAGAATCTTCCATATCTTATGTTGAATTTCCCCAGAAGCAGACCTTGAGACTGAATTTAAGCATAAGTTATTTATTTGGGAGGGGATCCTAGAAAGTTCGGGTAGAGAAATGGAAAAGGCGGACAGCCATTTTTAACATACAGGTTGTCTAGTGCTGTGATCCTCAACCCCCAGGCCGCAGACCGGTGCAGGTCTGTGGTGATTAAGAACGGGGCACACAGCAGGAGGTGAGTTACCAGAGGGGGAGGGAAGCTTCATCTGCATTTATAGATGCTTTCCATTGCTGACCTCACCGCACAAGCTCCACCTCCTGTCAGATCAGCAGCAACATTAGATTCTCATAGGATCCTGAACTCTACTGTAAACTACCTGTGCAAGGGATCTAGGTTGTGTACTCCTTATGAGAATCTAATGCCTGATGATCTGAGGTGGAGCTGAGGCAGTGATGCTAGTGCTAGGGAGCAGCTGCAGATACAGAGTATCATTAGCAGAGAGGTTTGACTGCAAGATAAATGTAATGCACTTGAATCATCCTGAAACCATCCCCTAACCCCAGTCTGCAGAAAAACTGTCTTACATGAAACTGGTCCCTGGTGCCAAAAAGGTTGGGGACCACTGGCCTAGCAGACTGCTACTGTGAGTAACCAAGGCTCAGTTTCACAGGGGAGCTCTGGGATACAGTGTAGAATATGTATCAGAGCTATCTCACCCAAGGGTAGAGGATGCTAGGGTATTACCTAGTTCTCTTCTGTCACTGGCTGAAGTCTATTCCTGAGGCATTAACTGTGGTGTACCACTAATTTACCCCACATGCAGGAGAGAAAGCCCTCAGGTGGAGAATAGAAGGTGCTTGCAGAATTGTGTCCTGGAGCAGGAAGTGTCAAGGCATAGGAATATGACACTGACCATGTCTGTTCCACCTTGCCATGTCCCTGAAGATTTCCATTCAGTGGGTCTTGGGCGAGATCTGGAAATTAGTATTGTGATAAACACCTCATAGGATTCCTATGCACAAGCAGATTTGAAAAAAAGCTGACCAATATTATGATGTCCAAAATATTTGCTGGACTCTACAGGTCTTCCATGGTCTATCTCCTGCCCTGCTCTTCAGACCAAGCAACCCCCATGCACAGTCACTTGTCAACCCACACTGAATTTGTGCATGTCCCTGCAAGCAGCATGTTCTCTCTCATATGCAGGAACTGTGCCTTAAGAATCTTTATGATCCCCAGAGCCAAATACAGCACCATTCATATAGCCAATGCTCAAAAAATGTTTGTTAAATAATCCCAAAAGAAAATACATAGTATGGGATTGTTTAAGTAGTATTGGAAGGTTCTCTGGGCAAAACCATCTTCCTCATATATGAAAATATATTAATAGATGCCATTCCACTATTAGAATTAAACAAATATATATTGAACACCTAATATATGCAAGACACTCAGAAATCCCTACAGAAAAGGACTTTAACCTTTTTATCAGCTTACAACTTAACAAATATTTGCTGACACACAACTGTGACTAGAACCCTTCAAAGGAGATAAACACACAGGCAGTGGTAGAAAGGTAAAGGCCGCTGTAAGAGGAACTGGAAGTACCTCAGACTATACGTATCTTGTGATTCTGCCAGGGTTGTCTACAGAGACGCTACCACTCTCTACAAAGATTCAACAGGATAAAGAAGAAAGCCTTATTCCAATGGCATGGAATATATGGGATTATGACTTCTTCCAAAAGACTAGGAATTTTGCACTTGGGATCTAGATGGTGACTTTGGACTCTAACCCTTAGGTGCACAATGGTTTCGGAGACTTTCTAGATGCTCAAGGTGCTCTCTCCCAAAGGAGACCAAAGCAGCAGCTCTGTCCACTTATAGTCATTAAAGACCTCATGCATGGCTTTTCTCCACTATCTGGGATATTAACCACAGCACCTTGGCTATATTCCAGTCTGGATAATTATATTGGGCTAGCAAACTTCACCCTCCAGGGCCCACTAAATAAAGTATTCCTTTGGACTTGCTGCTATAACCTTTGTTATGCTGCTGTGGGTTATTAAAGAGCTATTTTATACTTAGGATGGCTGTATTTGTGAAAAATCAATAGCCCTGGTATAACTTTCTACACTGACAAGAAGTATATTCCAAAATATCACTGGCTAAGTTAGCTATTTTGGCTTTTTAAAAAAATACAGCACCAGAAACAATTAGAGAACTACAGTAATTTTTTCTCCATTCTCTAAACATCTTACTATTCACAGATAAAGACTGAAATATTGGCAACGTTACACCAAAAAAGAAGGTACATTAATTCCACAAAATACATACTTAGTATATACTATATGCCAGGCTCTATTGTAGGTACTGGGCACTGTTCTCAGTGCCATGGGTCGTATTTTCAGCATAAATGTGAAAATTTTCCAAAAGGAATAATTCAACTTAATTCTCCTATGCTAATGTATTTCTAAAAATCTGAATATATCATTTTTTCTTTAAAAACTACCAAACACAAGTCTCCCAATCAAATACTATTTTTGTACCCCCTCAAAATAAGAGTCTACAGGATCTTAAACTCTACGTGTATGTGGAAGTAAATGTGTGTCTAAGAATAAGAAATTATGCTTTCTTGGCTAGCCTGGAGGGTAGCAAATGGGAGGCTGCTTATATATTTATTTGTTTGTCTGCTTTTAGCAATCATCTTTGGGTAGGTAAGAGTTTACAGATTATAATAGCAGAAGCTGACATAAGGAAATAGAAACATAAATATTTCTTGTTTAAAGCTTCTCTTTACTGTACGAAAAAACACACAAATCAGGTCCTTTAGCATTCTATCATAAGAATGAAAAATGACAAAAAGGAAAAAATGCAAGTGCTGCATATGTATTTACACATACCCATACAAATTATCTTGTACATGAAAATAGGAGAGGGATGTTAATTAAATCTTAAGATTCCAGTGGATTAAATTAAATGTATGAACTACAGAATATTTAACATCACACTGTACAGATACAGAAATGATTCAAAAAATTAAAATTAAAAATAACCTTGAAATTAGATTAATCCTAGAGTATCTAAAACAAGTACTTCTTCTGGACAAACTATATCCTGACAGTGGGAAATAGTTTTGTTTTTTTTTTAAATATCAGCGATGTTCACTTGAAATCTGCCAAATTATTATTCTGTTTGAAAATCCTTCTAGCTAGAACAAGTTAATAGCAGGCCTCTAAAACTAGGTTAAACATGCTGTAAATCAATTTATTCCCCCCTACAAATCTGCTAAAGTACATCTTTTCTGGTAAAAATGGCTCTTCAATGGTACTTAATACTGTCACTACATTGTTTTGCCAATCAGCTCACTTCAGGTTTTTCTACTTAAGGTATGTATTAAAATTAAATGCTTAATTTTGTCATAAATAATAAACAATGCAATGCAGATTCTTTAAAATACCATAAGGAACTTCAAAATGTGTTACACATACATTTCCTAAGTTTAGAAGAAATGCTTAATAATGCATATATGATCCCAGTTTGCCATCCAATAATCAATTTATCATCATTTTAGAGTTAAGAAACAATCTGCACTATCACCTCTCTCAGAGATAGATGACTCATCCTCCACTAAAGGGCATCAGGTAACACCTTTCGCAACATGGCTTTGATAAAAGGCTGAAACGAATATTATTCAGGAACACAGCCTATCCCAGGAAATGTAAAGAGCCTGGATCACTACACCAACACTATGTCTCCTGCATTGCAGGACAGGAAACTGTAATGAGTGATTAATCAGCTATAATGTTTACACTCTTACATGTATATAAACTGATCCACATAATCTTTAATCTCTCCCCTGTTAAAAATTCACACATAAAATAAGAGATGAGTAAACAACTACCAAAGCAAGGGATTCAGCTTCCCAGTTTGAGGAAAGAGGTGGAAGCATAGGAATTTCAGAGACTGAAGGCAGAATATACCATATACGATGCATTTAAGACCACAATATAACCTAGTGTGTCAACGCTGAATTTTTACTCTCAAATATTACTGTATTTTCTAAGTACGCTTACTAGGATAAAAATCTTGGTTATAAATTTTATGTAAATAAAGAACAAAGAAAGAAAAATGCGGGTGGGGATGTTCAAGTGTGACCCAAGGGAAGATATCCTGAGACTGGCTCTATCACCAGTGTCTAGTCACATTATCTCACTCCACATCAGTGTCCCTTAAAGTTAAAGGGTTAGGCCAGAACATCAATCTCTGCTTCCCTCCTAGCAGTTGAAATTTTGCCATCTATTTAGATATCATAGAGACCTCTAGATTTTGTTATATCTTAAGAGCACCTGATAGCAACAGAAACTGTGCTTACAATGTGTAATGACTATAAAGGGAAGAATGTGAACAATCCTCCCAATCTCACATTTTTTCAGTTTCTACTAGCCTTAAGAGAGCAATTAAAGTTAGATGCTTCATTTCATCTCACAATAACAACATAATTCTTATTATAATAAAAAATTATAATATTCTTCTTAAAACATTCAAAAAGAGAAACGGCTTCACCTGACTCAAATAAAACTTAGTGGCTCTATCTCATTTTGAGTGTTGCAATGCCTGAGCTACAGTGTGAGTATCAGGATGTGGAAGCAGCTGTCACCGCTTTGTTTTTCATTCACAGTAGGTGGTTGCCAGGCAACAAAATACTATTGTCTGTTTCCATGATCTATTGGCCAATTCTACTGGTGATAATGCTTTCTACAGTTTAAAAGAGGGCCACCTTTTGGACAAAAAGAAATGAGAAAAAATTCTAAGGATGACAATAACATATATATGAATAAATATACTGAATGTACCATAAAATTATGTGTAGAAATATATAGAATACATATAAATATATAACTGTGTGCTTATATACATATGCATATTTTGCATATATGCATATGGTACCTAAAAACCCAACTAAATTTGATAGCTCACAGCTGAAATCTAAATCCCTGAGGGAAAATCTAGGCATGAACTAGAGAAATGAAAACATAGCAAAAATTTTTTTCTTAATAGCAATAATTTCCAATCTGTCAGATGTATCAAATTCTGTTCCTTTGAATATGAAGTCGTCCAGTCAGAAAAGCAATTCTGTCTACTTATATAAAAATAATAAATGAAAAGCCTTTACCACCTACTTTGGAATCATCTAACATATTTAACATGTTGTTTCACTTAATATCATATGCTACCAATGTGTACAAAGATAATTCAAATAGTGTTGCTGTTTACACCCAAGAATCTTAAAACATATTCATCTTAAAAATAATTGAATTGTTCTCCCTGGAATAGCCTCATGTGATTCTCCACTTTGTTTTGATATGAGTCCCTGGGGGATAACAGTCAAGCTATGTTACTCTTGCATATTTCACTAGCTTACAAATAAAATAACACTCACCGTACTCAATATAAAGTTGTCAACATTAACTTGCATCAGTTGCTCTTTGTTTTGCATTGACAAAGCTTCTAAAGTTAAGAATTATAATATTCTTAGATATACAGACACAACATCAAAACAGCCAGGAGGAATTAAAGCTTGAAAATGCTAGAGGCAATCACGTTTTGAAATGAAGAAAAATCAGTATCATTTACAGGTACATATATATTTCTGCAAAGGCCCTAAATAATGCCAGAACAATCTTTGCATTTTATGTAATGCTCATCCGTCTTCCTTCACAATTATTTGAAAAGCTATTAAATTAACTATTTAATGCATTTCTCTCAAGGGGCCTTTCACTTTTTGAAATTCATTACCACTTGCAAATCTGTACATTACAAGAAATTGGGATAAGAAATATCCATTACATTGATATACATTATTAATATATAGTCTCTATCAAAGGGCCAACTCTGGCAAAACGAAAGCAAAGTGTGTTAATTATGAACTAAGTACCAGTCAAAATTATCACTTTCCCAGAGAAACTCACCCACCTCACAAGAGCGTCCACCTGGGTTTCTCTTTCACATCTCACCCCACAAATGACCCACTTCCTTCTCCCTCTCCTTCCCAAGCTCGCTCACCTGTGTCTCTTCTTCTCCAAGAATCAATTTCCTTCCCACTTTCCTCATCCTCTCCAGATCCCTTAAGCACCCTTCATTACTTTCTCCAAACTACCAGACTCAAATCTGCAGCCCAGTTTGCCAGGAACCTCTCCATAAACACTTATTTCCTTCCTTTTCCCAAATCCGCTTTTAAAAATCGCTGCCACCGAACAAATACAATCTTAATAAAATTAGGGTTACTGGCCAGTTTTTTTTGTTTTTTTTTTTAATGTTACAGCAGTGAAAGATTGAGCGAGAGAAAAGGAGAAAAGCAGGAGAGTATTTGTGGGAAGGAGGGTGGCTAAGCGGGTATACACAGTGGGACGCGAGGATCCTACAGAGCTGGGCTTCCCCACCTGTCGACCCCACTTCCCCCATGTGCTCGCCGCGGGATGACAACCACAACACTCCAGAACCACCCCCCTCCCAAAAGGGGGCGTGGTTACGCCTTCAGCCAATCAGGACCCGCGAGCCCCGGGTGTCCAACCTATGGGGTGGCCGTGGCCGTGCAGGAGGAGGACGTGGGGTGGTCCGGGAGGTGCCGCGTCCGCGGGAGGCGCGCACGTGTCGAGTCCGGAGAGGCCGGGAGGCGGCGGACGTCCAGCTGCGGAGGCGCGGGCTCTGCACCCTGGCAGCCGCAGAGTCCAGCTACCCACTGCCCCCTTTGCCTCGGGCTGGGCCGGGCAGGGAGCGCTCCCGCCGAGGAAGACCTGTCCAAGGTGTCCGAGTTCCCCGTGAGAGGGGACACTCACAAATAACAACAATAGTATCCAGCGCAGACAAGGCAGACAGGAAAGTTTCCGGCCCGCACCAGAGCGGAGTCCGCCGAGGCAGGGAGGAGAAGGGATGCTGGGCGGGAGGGTGACAACCTGGAAAGAGGAGGGCAGGGGGAGGACGGGCCGGACTGGATCCTGGGCGAGGCTGGGGGCGACGGGCGGCGGGGTGCGCTGTCCAAGGTGCGGGGAAGGTGGCTGGCGCGCGGCAGGCGCGAAGCCCGGACCCGAAACGGGCTGGCGGCGGGCGGCGGGGAGAGCGGGGAACAGCTGTCTGGGGCGCCGGGCACCCCCGGGCTCCTAAAAGTGACCGGGCGTGAGCTGGGGTGCGGCGGGGAAGGGCGTGGGGTCAGCACCGACGCCCCCACGCCTCCACGCACCTCTCCCTACCAGCCTCACCTCCAGCTCCACTCCCCTCCCCCCTCGCCCACTCCCCTCCAAGCCGAGGTCCCGGTGCCGCGGCGGGGGCGGGACCTGAGAACCCCGGCCCGGAGCCTGGACGCCCCAGGGATGCTGCGGGCTCCGGGGCTGCTTACCTGGGGCCGCGGTGTGAGGAGCGGAGACGGCCGGCCGCGCGGAGCTGGGCGCCGGGCGCGGCGCGGCTCCTCTCAGCCTTGGCGTCCTCCCCCTTCTCGGCTTCTCCCGGACTCTGTCCCGGGCAAGGAGCTGAGAGACCGGGCCGGGCTGCAGCCGCCGTCCCCTCCGCCGCCGCCGTCGCCGCCGCCGCAGACAGAGGACGCCCCGTGGCGGCTGGAAGCCTGTGTGAGTAGCGGCGCCCGAGAGAGCAGGGATCTGCTGAGGGGCGCTGGAGACTCCGCGGCTCGGGGCGCGCGGGCGTGCGCACGCGCGCCTGCGAGTGTGAGTGCGTGTGCGCGCGCGCGCCCACGGGGTGGGGGAGTCGCGAGGGGAGGGGGAGAAAGGCCGAGAGATGCTCTTAGGGACCGAGGCAAAATTCTTCGCCCCCGGAAATCCGTAAACCGGGAGAAGGAGGATCGAACGCGTCTCGCCTGGAGGAGCTGCCGGCGCGAGGCGGCCGCAGAGGAGGAGGGGAAGGCGGCGAGGCGCGCTCGGGCTCCGGATCCGAGCCGGGCTGAGCCGAGCGGAAAGCGCAGCCAGCGTTGCAGCAGAGGCGGCGCCCGCAGCCCATGGTCGCGCTGCCCCCTCTTGGGAGGGGCCGAGGCCGCTCGCTCCCGCCACCGCCGCGGCTGTCCAGGCTTCTGGGCTGGGCGCGGGGAGACAGAGCTAGGGACCCCACGGTTGCCACGGCGACCTTGGAGGCGCGAGGCCCGCCGAGGCGCCACGCGGAGAAGCCGGCGCACGTGGCTGACTCGGGCTGGAGCGGGCGTGTGCCGGGGCTGCGGCGCGGGGTAGACAGTGGGGTAGGGCCGCGCTCTGCCAACCGCCTGGCCTGGGCAGAGGATGCGGGGTGCGGGACCCAGAGTGCGCTTGGCCGGCGGGGGTGCGGTCGCCATGCACGGTTGGTGGGGACTGCGGGGAGTCCTCACTCCAGGTGGAATGTTGCCCCCTTTTTTTTCCTCCTAGGAGGCCACTGTTCGTCAAAGTTATGGGCTTCCCAGGTAAAAGTGCCGCCCTCCTCTTTGTTAGGATTCAACTTAACTGTGCAGGCATCCAAGCAGTGCCTCTGTCAAGTCAGGCTCGTCCAAGCCACGTTGTAATACCATAGAAATAAATGTTTAAAGCACAGTTACATGTCCTGCCTCTTAAAAGATGTATCGTCTTAGCAGTATACTTTTCCAGGCTTATTTTAAATTCTGAGTGGAATTTTATTCACCCAAGCATTGCTTCAAGGGTCATAAGGTCTGGGTAATACTTGAAATAGGCTTCCTGGCAGGAATCCTCAGGGCAGTGATTGTGTTGTGTATACTTTTGCATGGCCTCCAGTACTTAGCACAGTACCGTGTACATTGTGTGTTCTCTGTAAATGAATGAATGGCATTGTTTTCTAGCTTCACGTAACCCGAAGGCAAAGACTTGGATGCTGGGAAAGTCATTACCACCCCACTAGGCTTGCTTGATTTTAACTTATGCGATTTCCCTGTGTGTGGCTATTTTCCCCTCTGGCGGCCAGAGCCCCAATGTGAAAAAAGAAAACAGAACATTGACCCATTGTGCAACATTAACAAAGGGTACTCGCTAAGAGCACTCTGTAGGAAACCCAGTGGGGTCCTCTGGGTGTGAGAAGGCTAAAGCCAGCTTTATTTTGGTCCTGGGGAAACCTAACCTTTCAAAACGTGAAAGTCTCCATGTATACTTTCCCTTTTAGAGCAGAATGGTGGGGAACAGAGTTTTAAGAGAAATAACACGTTTCTAGTAGTTTGTCAGGTACAAGCCTTTCTCTTGTAAAGAGCAGTACTTCATGGACACTTGCCACAACAGGCAGGAACACCCCAGACTGCTAATTCTACTGTGGCACCAAGCCTACATCCTTCAACTGTGGTATTTCTACAATCATCTTCTTCGAAGCAAAAGTCCTCAATTTTGTATTCCATGCTAAATTTCAATTCCTTTGAACTCAGGCTCTTCTATGAGCTGCTTCTCTCACCACTCATGATATCACAGCTGTGAAATATAACTGAAATAAAGTGAAAATTAAAATGGATTTATTTGGGTGCTGCCATGTATTCTCTAGTGGGGGTCCATTTAAATGACTTCTCTACTGTCACTCAATTTACAATCTTCTTAGAAGACATTTGTTGTGATATTGGAATTCTTGTTCTTTTTTTTTTTTATTTGTCATGTTGAAAGCTTAGATATTTTAATTTTTTACTTGAAAGGAAGCTCTAAAACTTGCAGGAGAAGCAGAAAAACTCTGATACCCAAAATGGAGCCTTGACAGCCAATGTATAAAAATGGGTATGAGTCGAAAATCTTCCAAAATAATTTGAAAGTTTTGTTTTTCTTAGAAAGTTGCTTTTAGGGTTTTGAGGGGGCTCAGAAACTGACTGATAAACCAAAATATGCTGCTTTGACATGCTGGACTGGAGAAGCAGCCTCAAGGTCTCTCTGACCTTTTCCTCCACTTTTGTCTTTCAATCTTCTCTCTCTCCCAAAGCATAGGATGAGGTTGTTCTCTGAACTTATCTATCTAGAAACAGGACCTGCCAAAGAAGAACACGATTACCTTCCTTAAGTTTTCCTTCACCTAACTAATATCACAGGAAGAAAGACTAAAGTCTGTCAACACAACTGGACAGACTTGTCACATTGCTCTGTGGGCCCAACAGACTTCTTCCCAGACCATTATGTTCTCCAAGCCCATTGAATCCCCCTAAAGTCATTTACTATCCCCCTTAAAAACATCCATTCCTCATCTGTTTTTCCCCTATACAGAAGGATATATAAACATCTGTACCCCATTGGGTTATTGGAGATAATCATTCTCCTGCAATTCCCCTGTGTTATGCATGTTAAAATAAATATGGTATGTCTTTTCTCCTATTAATCTGCCTTTTGTGAGTTGATTTGCAGTGAACCTTCAGAGGGTTGAAATCGCTACAGGTGTCAACCACTTCCCAAGTCCTTGTTTTACTTGGTGGGGTGGAAGAATGTTAAAACTGTAACTTCTCTGATGACCACCAAAGGGGAAAATCTTGTCTTTATAAAAATAAATACATTTATATTATAAGACGCCAACATTAAAAAATAAGAATATCAGTGTATAGCAATCAATTTATATTCACTTAAAAATAATAGAAATTTAAAAGATGAACAATGAAAAGAAAGAATAGCAACATAAGATATATAGTGTTTTTGGCCCAATTAAAAATGAAAGTTTGGAGGAGCAACTACAGTAAAAACACTATCAACCCATACCTCCTCTTGCTACTTAAATACTAGACAATAATGTACAGCTGAGAGATTTGTTTTTATATATTATTATCAGTTGGACTGAGAATCAATAGCATATTTATCAGGGGCTTATTTTTCTTCCTAAAAAGGGAATGCTCCTTAACATAACTGCTTCTTTCAATTTACAGCAGTGCAATAAACTAGTCAAATATTAACTTCCTTAAAAACACAGGATCATGTAAGGGTGGTGTACGAAGTACCTTTAACTGATTTGATCGCAATGATGTATCTAATCTAAATAAAAAAACAAAAGCTTTTTACCTCTCAAGACTGGTAAATATAAACTGTGAGATGTACCGTGAATTCCAAAGTCAACTCCTTATGCTGGGAGCAGATTGCCCCAAATTTTTGAAGTGAGAAGTCAGGAACCGTTAGCTGAAGTGCTGCTGTTGATTTGAGTGGCTGTGAGCATGCATAAGGATAGAGATAATTTCTCCCATAATTAGGTCCCAGATCACTTAGTCCATTAGAGTTTTAAATGATAAAATATACCTTGACCTGCACCTGGAAACAAAGTGCCAACTCAGTACAGAGTGAAGCATAGGAACAAGGAGCAGTCTCAAGCTATCCTGTTTGTATTCATGTTTAATACATTGCCTTACTCCAGATACTGCTCACGACAATTTAATTCTGACTAGAGATCACATATCTTCGGGAAAGTAAAAAATCAGAGGAAAAATGTTATAGTTTATTCTAAGCAAAAGGACACAGCTTTTCTTCCTTAATCATTAAGAAAGAATGCTGACATTTGGGGTGTAAGTGAACATGCTTGATGTCAGTGGTTCTAATAGTTTATAGAGGTATGGATTTCCTAGAAGCTGAGAAAAGCTATGGATCCTCTCTCCAGAAAAATGAACATATGAATGTAGAAAAAAATATTTTGAATAAAATTTCAGGGACGAAGAGAACCTCCTTTGAAGCGCAGGTTAAGAACTACTGCCTAATATAGATCCTTTGCACATTAATATTTTATAGCTAAAGGTAAATAAATTGGTAGATCTACTAATATCCTCACTTATATTTTTAATCTAATAATTTATTTGATTATCAACACCAAGAAGATGCATAAGCAAATCCGTAAACCAAACAAATATTTATTGAGTACCTACTTCATAATCAATTCTGTTTTTCATGCTGGTTGTTACCAAGAAAGTGTAAAAAATACAATCTATCTCTGCTCATAAGGAGCCTACACTCTAGCTAGCATTATTCTTGGTAACACAAAGTGAACATAAGCATAATTTATCACTTGACCAGGTGCAACAAACTTCAATTTGTATTATCGATAGGACTTAATAAAGATATTTGTTAAATAAACCATTTGGGTAACAATTATTAGTGGCCAATGTATATATGCATATTTTCATATTCATATTCCCTAAAAGTAATCATTTAGATTTTCACATAATATATCATGTAAATAGCTAATCTGCTGCTGTGTCTGAATTTTAGATTGAGGATATGAAGAAACTGACAAGGAAGGATAGACCATGTTAGCAATGGCAGCTATGGACTACCTATCCCTGGGGATCCCTGGGCAGAGTGGAAAAGGTTATAGAATAAGCTAGAGCTTATATTTATTTAACCCATCACAAAACTCATAGGGCAATCCATGTATAGTATTTTGAAATTTCAGTATCTACAAAGACCCAGTAGTCTGTGGATAATTTTTACATAACATTATTACTCGCCCAAGAATATCATCATTTTTTACTTCTCAATTTCTTTTCACTTATTAGCACAGAATTATTTTCAATTAATATAACTTTTAAAAACGCAACTCCTTAAGTGAATTTATGACAAAATTGTAAAGAACAAAGAAGCAATAATCCAAGGAAACAGAGTTTTCAGTGATTCAAAGCAGTATTACCATGGACTCCTCTGACACTTATAGGGTGGCATTGACATAAAGCCATTAACCTAATTAAAGCTGTTGGAAGCTCAGCCATTCATGTATTGAACACTTTATATACTCTGCTTCCACATGGGCCCCAGAGGTTTCATGTAGGGTAACAGGACTGTCAGTCACATCTTTTGACTTTTCCAGGGGTGGTCTTAGTGTGGCATGAAAATAGCACCTGGCATTGAGTGAAAGGATCTCAGTTCAAATCCCAGCCTAGCCAACAACATGCTGTGTGTGTGGCCTTGGGCACCTCACTCTCTGAGCTTCACTTGCCTCACCCATGAAATGTGGACAATAACACTTACCTCATTGGTTTGTTAAGAAAATTATATAAAGTAACATGAGAAATGTTCCCTTGTGTTGTAGGAACTTGTAAATCTTGGATCGAAATCAAAAGCGTGTGGCAGAAAATTGGAACGCATGCATGAATGAAGCTCCTGTAGAAATTCTGGAAACCTTTGTTAGATTATAACATTGGACTGAGTTGATGATTTCTGGGAGTCCCTTCCAAGAATATTTTAAGAAAACCACAGACAACCAAAAGTTGGCAGAACCTGACACATGCAGGAAATTGTGGATTCCATAATTCTAGAGGTGCTATGATTCTATAAATTCTGCTGCTGTTGCAAAACCCAAGCTTTGTGTTCATTTGTTTTTAATTAGTCTCTATTTTTATTCTGTCACATAGATTCTGCTTCCTCAATGGTGGTTTGCCCTGCTAATTTAGCTATGTGAACATTCATTTCACAGATAAATACCAACCATAAAAATTCCTTTCTTTTAAACAAAATAGTTCACTTCCCACCCTTTAATTGTAAAAGTGTTGTGTATGCTTATGGGAAAAAATAGGCATTACAAAAATGTAAAAGATAGAAAGAAAATAATTGCAGTAATATTACCTCTCAGGGACCAACTCTGATTACTGTTTTGGTATATACCCTTCCCCATATTTTTTTGGCACATATTTATTCTCTTTAAATGCAATTAAAGTCAAAGTTCAGCCATTTAAATGCTAGTGTTTTAGCAAAATCAGTTAAACACTTTCACAAAAAGGTTCAAATTTGGATTTTTGTTTTCTTTTTTTTTCCTTTCATACTCCTCTCCAAGATGGGCTCTTTGCTCAGCATGTTCCTTAAAACAAGATTATAACTGGTCATCCTTGAATCCTTCCTTTTTTATTTCCCCACATTTACCACTTCTAATAAGGAATAAATATTTTTAATGGCCCTTTAAAAACTGAATCTCACCTTGCCTCAAATGCCGATGTGTTCTGGAGTCACAAGCCCCGGTCCTTGGCCTCTCGCCATTCTGTGGATGCTTTGCATTACTTAACCTCCACCCCCAAAACGAGGTCCAGCTCTAACCTTGGATTTGGTACTGCATTCCCTGATGGAGCAGAAAAGATTCTTGATTTCAATAAGTAACCAGAGTGTTCATTGAAGTGACCACCTATAATATTTACTGATTCTGTAGAGTTTGGCCTAGAGGTGGTGAATTATTTGAATTTATGTTTTATGTCAATTGCTGCAGGCAAAGTTTGGAAAGTTTGCTGTATTTTGCTTTTAAGAGTCTATAAACAGCCCTTAACAAAGCAAATGATGGCCAGAATTCCAATAGAATTTCTTACATAGAGTATGATCACTATTTTACCCAGGAAGCTATCATTATTAATGAAAAGTATAATAATGTTTATAATGTTGCCAATTTGCTAATTGTGTAGAGGGCTACTGGTTCCCAAAGTAAAACAACCTCAATCCAGCCAATCCCACTCTGCAGATCTAAGAGACCTCTGGTACCACTCTTAAAATGAAAGCTAGAGAATTGATGGAGAGAAGGGAGGCAGGGAGGGAAAGAGAAAACAAGGTGAAATTAATTATTTATAGGACTTCTCGTAGAATATACACCCCGCATTGCCTGGGGTCCCCACCCCCTGCCATGCCTCCCCTCTGTCCATGGAAAAATTGTCTTCCATGAAACTTAGAAAAGAGGGGGCAGGAAGGGAGAGTGGAGAGAGCGAATCTTCCCTATTGCTTGCATCACCACCTGAGTTCCACCTTCCCCTGCCCCCAGCCCCATCTGTGGAAAGTTGTCTTCCATGAAACGGGTCCCTGGTGCCAAAAAGGTTGGGGATCACTCTTGCAAATATGAGAGTTTTAAGCGCATATGCTACCACCTTGTATGTGCAACTGGTATAAGAAAATAATGAGATGATAAAATGTAACACATAAGACAAGCGACAACTTGGAAATCATATACTTGGCATAACAGTATGTATTGAAAAGTTTCGATGAATGCCAAATTGCAAAAAAAAAAAAAAATCTAAGAATTGGTAATACGTCTCTAGCATTAATCAAAGGAGAATCATCATATTTAGCAAATCCGAGAATTTCAGCAACTACATAAGTAGACTCCTGTTGCACAAGATCACTTACCTTGATCCTTTCTTGTGCTAGATGCTGCAAGTTCTTCTCGTAGTAAAACATCTTGTTGTTAATGTTAAAGATCTTGTTCTTATGGTGGGGGGGGTGGGGAAAGAGTAGGAGAAAGAGAAGAAGAGAGAATAGAGGAGGGGAGAGAAGGGAAGGAGAGAAGAGGGGAGAAGAGCAGAAATATAGCTAGAAAATGCCAGATTACCCCAAGAGTTATTACAGCAGTTGTTGTCTTTTACCCTAACTTTGGTAAAGAGGCCGTGAAGCAATTTGTTCTTGGACCAGAAAATTATTGGATTTCAAGAAGAGCATTAAACTTTTGCTAATAACAATGTTTAATTATTTCAAATAAATGTTTTATTTAATTGTCTTAATATAACTAACTAATATCCTATTTAATTCTTGAAATTGAAATATCAATTATGACTTTGTCTTATTTTTCTTTAAAGCCATTTTCGCTCTTTCTTCGGATTTCATTTTTATGCATGATGACCTATAGATAGAGTATAAAAAAACTTAAGTGTTTTAAACTATTTAGTGAATAGCACATCAAGGCTCACTTTTGAGCATCTTAGTAAAGCTATGAAAGAAATGTGCGCCATACATACACAGACCACAATTGGTGATTAAGCCCTCAAAGTGACATTCCTTAGAAGCAGTGTTTGCCTGGAGGGACCATTTCATAAAATCCTTCTAATGACTGCATCACTCTGAAAACCAATGAAATTGATTTGTAAATTCTAGAACTGGAATAAGATGAGGAATATGAGGGAAAATATTTCCAAATTCAACCCATGCTTTGAATTTGCTTTTAAATTAATTTTCCATAGTTCCTTCTTTTCCCAGCCCATATGACAGTGCTTTATTTTAGATTGTTGATTAATTTTTTGTGAAGATGGAAAATGCACATATCTTAGAAAGCCTGGGCTCAAGCCATGGGGTCTCCTACTTACTGTCTTACTTTGAATAAATTAATTTTGCTAACTTCTATCCCAAATTTTTCATTTCTAAATTGGAAATGATGGTGATACTCAACTCACAAAGTTATTATGAGAATTGTTTGCATAAAAAAGTTTTGCAAAATCTAAGGCATTGCACAAATGCTAACATTTGGGGGGTATTAGTATAATTGTTGTTTTTAAATATTATTTTCAAAGCTAAATACTAGTATAATTGTTAACCATGACTGGAACTACTTCACATAGTTTACTGAGCAGAGTCTATTTTCAAATTGAGTTACCATTCATCTCACACCAACATCCAGGTTTCCACTAACTAGGACTCAGTGTAATGTAAAGCATGTAATAAGATGTTCAAGACACCTGTTGGACTCACCTGCCCCATATCTCATTTCCTTCTTTCTACTTAATTCCATTCATTTTCAATTCTCTTGTACCTTTCTTTTCTTCTTGTTTTACATCATGTAGGTTATCATGTTTTCACAATAAGCAAATATCCTAAGAATGATGAAAAATGCCCATAGCACTTTTCATCTAAGAAATGCATAGCCCTTTTATAAACACATTAATGATCATCACACAATATTGTCTACCTTGAATATTTTCTCATCTTTTTATCATGCATATCTGCCTAGTGTAAAAATCACAGGGCAAGAACTCTGTCTAATTCTATTTGTAAATCAGGGAGAGAGCATTGTTGTTCGATAAATGCCAAGAAGCAACAGCATCCGTATGAGGTGAATAGGTGGAAATTATTATTTCTGTCTATAGCAAGATGAAAATAAAATGGGTGCTTTACAATTTCCAAAGCATTCTCATATCGATTATCTCATTTGTACATCATACCGACACTCTGAGAAAGCTAAATAGTGCAGTCCTACTGTTATCCTCCTTGTGCGACAGTGGAAGGTGAGACTAAGAGGTTAAATGCCTGGTCCAAGGTCCTGCAAGTTAGGGCACAGCTGGAAGGGAAGCCAAACCTGCAGATCTCTACCCTGCTCTTATTAACTAATGATTCAGAAGCTTGGCAATAACTGTGATGGGTCTTGAACATGTCAAAAAGTGTATCTATTTTGTTATTGTTGTATGGCAGCACTGAACTCTGACCCTGGCCCACGGTAAGTGCTTAGTAAATACTTGTTTAATTAATTGATTGATTAATAATTAGTAAATTAATCATTAAATAATATTAAGTCAGCAGACTCAAGAACTAATTAGTGAATCCATAGCAAGACCTGACATCCTTGCTCTCAGGCTGCTTCTCAACCCAGGAACACCGTTATTTGTATTGTTAATTTTCTGTTTCATTTAGTGAAACTTGAAATGCCAATTTTCCATACTACTTTCCAGTCATATTCTCCCAACAAGTGATACTTCTTTTCAGTAGCTCGGGTACATATATACTTCCTTCTCTCTTATTTTTTTTTCTTTTGGGCCCAAGCAATGTGCCTATATAGGTACTTCTCTAATAGACTTAACCATATAACCTGCAAGATGCAATCAATGGAAGAGCCTTAAAAAGTTTAACCTTTTATTTTAACCTTTTATTTCATTAAGAAAATGTGTGATGTGTTTACTGTTAAAAATCTTCTGAGTTATTCCAGAAACCCCCAGAAGCCAGACACTGATACCAGGACACACATGACTTAAAATTGAGAGTCTGCCATTCATGTCCTCTGTTTGTGTTAACAGCATGTGAGAGTTCTGAGACAGGAATGTGTTACTTCAAGCTTTGAAGAGTGTTGGGCATGCAAGCTGGATTTTACAATAAGACAGCTGGGGAATAGTAGCGAATAATGAAAAGAAGGATGTGAGAATGGCCATGCACTTCTCAGTGGCTACTTTCCTTAGATGTCGCAGCAAACAGTCAGTAGTAACCTTATTAGCTGTCCTAGATTTGGACTGGTGTAATGCCCACATACTACTTGCTAGGAATGCCTTACAGCAACCCTTGATCATGCCAAAATCAAATGACATGGCATATATTTGACATGTGCACTTGCTTAGGCACCAAATCAACATCCTCAACTTCCTTTCTACTTATGCTATCATCTTGCAGATGTATTTTTGTCTTTTAGTAGCATTTTAGCTAAATATCTTTTCAATAGGGTACATCAAGGAAATTGGTGGGTGAACTTAATGTCTTATTTCTCAGAATCACAATCAATTAAAGACCCCCAACTCTGTCTCACCCACCCAGTCTTTCTTAAATACACATATTATTGTCTTACAGCTCATGTCCTTAGTTCAGTTTTTCATTTTTCAACAAAACATCAATCAAACTATTTCTCTTGGAAGAAAAGCTTATTTGAAATGAAGACCTTATGTTAACATATTCTAAGAACACTTTGAATAGTTATAGACTATATAATCCTGGATTCATTAATGCATTTAGTATCAGAATGTGGTAGTTCAATTTTACTATCCCTTTAACGAAGCCCTCTGGGATTTTAAGTTCAAGTTTTCATGCGC
Source organism: Mirza zaza (assembly GCA_008750895.1). Lineage (NCBI taxonomy): Eukaryota > Metazoa > Chordata > Mammalia > Primates > Cheirogaleidae > Mirza > Mirza zaza. The sequence goes on along the minus strand of VSMD01132835.1, from coordinate 34,468 downwards.
TGGAGGGGCATCCAGAGAAAATGACAGAGGAAAGTGGGTCCCAAGTACTTACCTCAAGTGGGTCCCAAGTACTTACTTCTCCTTTATGTTTATTTTTCTTTACCTTTAATTTTCATGTATTGATTAGTCACATATTAACTAACATCTCTGAACAGGGCAAAAGAATATATGTGTAATATATATGTACATATAATATATGTACATATATATGTATTATGTATATATTATATACATATTCACATCAGCTAAATTGACAAGGCTAAATATTTAAATATTGGCCAGTTCTATTTAAAGCAAATGATAGAAAAATACTTGTTAAGTATTATTCAGGAGGGGATTCATTTTTATTCATAAGAATAAACAAATGAATGGCCTAGAAACAATGAAATATCATGTCCTTTGGTGTTCTGTGAATTCTACAAGTATATTTCACTTAATATTTTACACCCAGTGTTTTTAATTTTAAATGTACTAATAGATGCTTTCTAAAATGATTCAATTGTTATTTCTTTTAATATAGCCCTTAAAAATAATTATCTACAACTAATTTCTTATTGTGGCAAATCAGATTTTCATATATGAAATCATTTAAGGGCTCACCTATGCTCTGAGCAAATTTTTAATCAAGTATTGAACATGTCCCACATTTCAGGCATTGTGATAAAATATACCAATCACTTCCTGTAGGGCATGTATTATTATTCTCATTTTTTATAGATGACAAAGCTCTGCTTCAGAGAGGTTAAATAAGTTCCCAAGGTAAGAAAACTAATAAATGCTAGAATCTGTCTAGGAATCCATATTTGTCTTTCTCCCAGGCTTGTGCTCTTTTCAGTATATTGTGTAGCCTTTCAAATTTTAAAACCATCAAGGTTTATACAGATATATGTACTGGCACACATATCTACACACAGGCAGAGTAGGGTTCTTTCCTTTTTAAAAATAGTCTTGACATCTAAAAAACAATTGCATTGGAAAGACATCAGTGGTGAACTTCTGACATTTTGGTATATACCTGCCTTGGTTTTAACCTTTACAAAATCTCAATTAGCATTGGGCCAACCTTGATGAATCAGTCTTGCTTTTAGTAAAGTAAGTATGATATGTGAAGGAGACAGTTTCTCATTTTCTGCACCTCTAAAGACTTGTGTCATCAGGTACAAAACTAACAATAGATTTAATAAGCTATTTATTTCTATAATGAGAGAAACCCTTATTATTCACTGGGAATAGGCTGCATTTGGGGATACTATAATAGACGGCAGAATAACAATTGAAATTCTGAATATATTAGAACCACAGCATGTTGCAGACCAATTAAAATTGACAACCAAGTGAAGCAAATACACACAGATAAATATAGAAAATTCAAGTTGTTGTTGGGGTGATTTTTTTCCTCTTTTCTCTTTACTACTGCATATTTTTCTTCCTTCTTGATATTCCAGTTCATTTTGTTAATCTTTTTCTGCTTGGCTTCTGAATTTTAATTGAATTGAATGCTGATAGATAATCAAATTTTAATTCATCGTAGACTACCCTGGAACTTTGATGTATTTAGTACCCTGATGTTGGGAAACTATCACTAACTAGAAATACTAGCTTTTGTAGACAATATGTAATTTTCATAATCTTAAACTAAGATGGGAAAAATAGATACCATGCTAAACATTTCAGCCATGTGTTCACCTCTCTGTATTAAATTTGGTATTGGCAGCTGAGTAGATTATAGGGTACAGTTGCTTTAACCTTCAATAGCAAATGATGCTTGCTGAATTGTCTCCCTGTGTCTCTAAAGCCCAGGAAGCTTAAATAAATAGGTTTGATGCTAATAATAAGAAAACACAGTAAATTAGCATCACTTAGGTTGGAGGAGAGTTGGGGCTAAGTATATTGCTAATGGAGATAGGGGATTTTTTTTCCTGAAGTTCTTGAAGAGTGTTTTGTGTAAGGCATGCCTGACTGCAGGACATTAAGTTTGATATAACAACATAAACAACAGACACCATTTATTAGCTATCTAGTATATATCATGCATTGTACTGGATGCTGTACATTACCTAATTTTATTTTCCTAATAACCCTACAAAGTAGGCATTATTATCACAATTATGCACATGGTAAAACTGATGCTTAAGAAAGTTAATTACCATACCCAGGGTCACGTAATTAGAGCAGTGACTGGAACTATAAAGCCCATAGGTGTGCCCCTTCTGAGTTTAGTGACCTACCAATGGCTATTATATATTAGTTCTTTCTCTTGCAAAAGACAGTAAAGTATTTGTTCATAAATGCAGTATTATGTTTGAAAAAATAATATTAGAGAACAGCTAGGTATAATCCTAACACAAGTGAAGATCTGGCCTGAAACTGATTTTTAACTTGCATCTTTTAAAATGAGATGGCATTTGTAGTATGGATGGGGATACAGGGGCGGGGAAGAAAAACAGCTGTCCTAGGAACACTGAAACAAAAGGATCTAGTTAAATGCTTTCTACTCTCACACAAGATTGATAACCCTTAAAAATTTTCCTTGTTTAAAAAATTATGACAGAGTCATTCATTGCAGGCCCGGAAAAGGACATAATTATTGGGCTTCTTGTATGTAATGCTTTTAAAAATGGAGACTGAAGTTACATTATTCCAAAAACATGTTAAGTTTGGGGTGAGGGGAATATTTCCTAGCAGAATTAATTTGTAAAAAGTAGCAAACACTGCCATCTACTGGACTTTAATTTTCTCTTTGTTATAGGTTTTGCAGATGAGCATAACTTGTGTATATCTCGTGTATATAAATAAGAAAAGACATTTGTTATTGTCAAGAGGATTTCGAACTATTTAAAAATAATTTAGTGGCTATGTTTACTTCTTTCTGAATGCGTTGCATTCTAAGCCACTTTATTGTTGGTATTAAAAGAAATATTCGATAAAAATAAAATAATTACTTTCAACAAAATCTATCTTGATATTTTGAGAAACATTTCTAAAAAGAAAGTTAAATTACCCTACATAGAGTCATCACCAAGTAAAGCTCGAGAGATACCTGCACAGGTTTATGAAACAGTTATTTTTGCTCGGCCGATGATTCTCCTTTCCCAGCTCAGTCTGAGCTGCCTCAGAGGCTAACATATTTCCCTCTTTACAAAGAAGAGGAAGAAAAGAGAACCACTTCTTTTTAGTGAGGAGGTTGTGGCCTACAGAGTATGTACAAATGATCATTCTATGCTACCACCTGATAGAAAAGAAGGTGCTGGAAGTGTTGTCCCCAACCCTCTCCCCAAGAGGACTCAGCGCCCTGGGTCATCTTGCTTTCTCTACCAGTCATTGTCAACTCACCTGCGCAAGATGGTTTATGACCCACACTCTCTGGCGAGTCCCCAGTACAGTGTTTCTAAGATTGTGTTGATTGGACCAACAGCATCAGGATCACATGGGTGTTTGTTGAAGATGCGTGCCCCTGGCCTGAATCCAAGACACTCTGAATCATAAACTTCAGATCTGGAATCTGCATTTAACAGGCTATCTTATGCATTTTGGAGGTTGATAACCACTGTCTAGAACCTTAGGACTCTTGATTTTGCAGCCTCTGTGGTACTTAAGATAATACTGCAGGCAAGGGGCCTGCAAGGCAGAGCAGTGTATGCCTCAAATTCAGGCCAAAATCCTGGCTTAAGGTTAACTATTAAAAATTAATATTAAAATTAATATGAAATTAATATACAAGTATAGACATTGACAAAAAGGAAACAGTGACACAGATTATCAAAAATGCAACCAAATATAATTACATAAATACAATGTAGAGGAGTGTTATACTCTTCCCTACTTCTACTGCCTTATGGAGATAACTAGAATCCTCAGATATTTCAAAAGTTTCAAAGGTAGAGATTCCCCGTATGGATTTAAGAACTGTTTGGTGAAATACAAATTGATATGAAATGGAAAGCTCTGGGAAAACAAGATCTTGAGAATCTCTACCAATGTTTTCTCTCCCTAAGCATTTCTGCCAATCTCTAATGCTAGAGAAATTAAGGAGTCAAGAGATGTGATTTGCTTTGAGGAGAGGATTGCCTTCAATAGAATTTAGAACACATGATTTCCACTCAGATGTGCTGCCCAGTAGAAGATGTTGCCAACAATTATATCAAACTGGGTTTTACTGCCCACTCTGTACTGTTTCCAGGATTTTAGATGTTAATTACTATTGAGGACAATAGCATGGGATATTTCTCAGCCCATCACTATGTTTTACATGGCACATAAAGTGTCTGGGGTCTATGTGAATGGCTAATAAATATCTGTGGGTAATAGGTTTAGCTAAAATAAAATGATTCACATTAGGACGGAATGCCCTCCTCCGTCCATTTGGAATTGGTTTATTTAATTGTATTCCACACTATTGGATCCCTAATATTTCTGTCAGTAATCAATGGAAATGATGATGGCATAAAATCTGCATGTCTAACATCTAATTTATCAAGAAAAATTAGCTGGTTTAAATACATAATTAGTTTATAAAATGCGTTTTTGAACACATTTAAAGAATGAGAGTTTTTATCTGCCAATTTCACTGAATAGGACTTTATGAGTGTTTGGGGAACTTTGAGGACAATTGTAAAAGAACTTGTAATCAATTGAAGGATGAGCCTTGGAAGAGTAGTATGGACTGTTGACCTCAAATTGTTATGAAACCATGTCATCTTTCCAAAAACATATTCCGTTTGAGTTCAGAACAGCCATTTCTCTGTTTCTCTTCCAACTTCTTTGCTTTCTGTTTCTTTTCTGAGAATGTTAACAGAGTTTGACAGGTTTAGGCTTTGTTACCTTTTTAAGGATTCAGAGATGTGTAATTGAAAAATCAAAAAGATTTGACAAATCAGAAAGCTGGAGTTAGAGACAGAATACACAGGAGTGTGATTCTGGAGAGACCCCCAACCATGCCTCCTTCTTTTTAATTTGCAGATCCATTATGTAGGTTTATTTTCTTTGTTCTCTTTTTCCTGTTAACTAAGCATGTCGAAATTGACCCAGCAGCATTCAATAGCTCTTTAGAGATGAAGTGGAATACAGTGACATAGTAGCATCACCACTTTTAAGCACGAAATTATGTTCTTTTAGAACTGTTATTAATATTGGGTAAATGCCCAGGTAACAGATTTTTTTCCCTAGAACAGAATAACGGGCTTTCTTTCTAAGTATCTCGGAAATTAACAGAGAAGATCAATAGAATAGAAAATTGTCAAAATATGATGGTTCCCTGCTGCCAGAGCAAGGACAAGGTAAAATCAAGGACATGGTAGATGACAAACAGAAGCCAACTTTGTGACAGTTAGTGATTAGCAGTGACTTGAGGCTTTCGAGCTACTAATCAACTGGACTAAAGAGGAAAGACGGAGGGCTGGGAGAGGAGAAGTAGAATAAATCTCTTTCTCCATTTTGCTCTACTAAAGAAAACTCTGTTTTTAAACCCTTGAATAAAAAACCAGAAGATACTCTTCATGGATATCATAATTTATAAGATTACAAATTGGTTAGAAATCATTTCTTTAGCCTCTTATAGGATAATGGCAATTGACTTATCCTCCTCTACAATTATGCAAATTTCCAGAGGAATTTATTGCAACCGGCAAAACCATCTTGGCCCACATGAATAGATAAATGATCAGGGACAACATTCTTATAGATGACTTTACTATTTTATCAGGTATGACTCTTGAACCACAAACATAACGGTGCAAGTCTGTACTTCCCACCATTCCTGTTGAGAGGAAAATTTAACCTCTGTCTTTCTTGGAAGCCTCTTTCCCACCCAAAATGTGTCATTGTTCTGGGATTTTGCACACCACCAGGTGGACACAGGAGTTGTCAGGGATGGTTTGAGCCATCTCCAGAGGCTGCCTGTTGAAGTGGAAGAACCTCAGAAGAAAGAGGTAATTTGGAAGTTGTCTCACTGGGGGATGGCGCAGATTTGAGTTCCCTGGTGGTGACGTATTTAAATAGTCTGCAAATACAACCCAGGAAAGAGAGTCTACATTTTAATTACTGTTGAGTCAGAACCACGCACAGCAAAAGCTAAGTAAATAGGCTTTTGCTCTTTCCTCACAGCCCTCATCCTCCCCATTGGGGTGGGGAAGAGGCAGGGTGGTGTTGGGAGCTGGAGGTTAGAAGAAGACAGCAGTAGAAACAGCCTGCACTTGCAACACCTAGTCCTGGTCCCCAAACAAAGTCATGTGAAATAAAACTACAAAATAAGACCCCGGGCACTCCAGACAAGATGGACTCTCTGTGGATAACATAGACACCCAAAACAAGATAACAGGAACTGCGTGGACAGGGTAGGTGAGCGAAGGATGATCATGCACCCTTTTGACAGAGAGAGAGAGAGCACGCAGCTCCAAATATCCTGTTTGCACCTCTTATCTAAGGTGGGTCTTAAATACCATGGCTGGAAAAATCCCACGGGCCACCCGAGAAGAGAAGACGCGCAGCAGAGGCTTCTGGCTTCAGGCTTGAAAACTACCCAGTCAGGACTTAGTCATTTTCCACCAACTGGGACAGAATGAGTCTGAATCCTTCATTTGCATGAATGCACCTAGATTAGGGCTAAGGTGGAAACTTCCCCCTGTTTAAGTAGGTCCCCTTTTGTTCCCTAGAGCACATTTTTCAGTTTGCAGTGAAGGCTGTCTCTCCTCAATCTGTAGATTGCTTATAGAAAATTAGGCTCTCCCTTTTTCCTCCACAGACCTCATGGTCTTTTAACAGCCAGGAGTCAGACCTCAGTTGAGACAAGTGGAGAAGTTTTAGTCTAAATAGTAAATAAAAGTTATGCTTACTTAAAGATGAGACTTCAGGTATGGTCGAAAATGACTAGAAATGCCATGGGATCTCTGTGAGATGTTGCTGACTGGTAGGGAGGATATATGGATGAAGACAGTGGTTTCCTGGTTGTATCCTAAAGAGAATGTGGTCTCTTTCATGGGCTGTGTGTCTTCCAGTCTGGCTGCCCTCTGATGCTTCCAGGTTCTCCTTCCTCCCTGGTCACAGCTGTTCCTTGAAGCCATTCTGCACTATGCTCTTGCTGCCCCCTGGAGGCTACATCTGACTCCTCCCTGCTCTGAGACTTTCCTTCCTGCTCTGGGGAAAGCCTTCTCTTCCTATTTTTCTGATATCTCTGTGTACCTCTGATTCAAAGATTCTCTTCTACTCCTTCTCCATAGTAGTTCGACCCACATGCTGAGTTACTGTGGTTGTTCTACAGCACACAACAGCTGTGATTTGAAATATCCCATCCTTTCCTTTCTTTTTCATCCAAATCCTGCCCATCATCTCAAAGATAGCTCATGTTGTTCATTCCTCTGAATATTTGTGAAACATATTTGGTATTTAATTGTATTCACCTTTTGATGTTGCTATTCTGTTTCATGTCTTACTGGCACAACTGGGTGAGAGATAATGGGTGGAGAGGACCATATATTGCACCTTATATTATGCTGCAAAGAGATGCCCTTAGTAGATGTATAATTGTTGAATAAATGATCCAGAACTTTACCAATTGGAATACTTACTTAAATCAAGTTACACATTTATGTGGTGGGCACAAATGTCTGGAACATCATAGATGTCCAATAAATATTAGCACTCTACTTATAATCTGAGATGTTGGATTTGGTTTTAAAATAAACCAACAAACTAAACAAGTTACTTCCCACGTATGTTTTCAGTTCAGCCTTATCTTTTACAACTTTTATATTCGCAACTCTACTACCATTCTGAGAGAATAACTATTTAAAATGGTGACCCTGAGATAAAAATCCAGAGTTATTAATAAAGAAAAGTTAAAATGTACTTGACATACTGGGTTTACTAAATTCAATTTCCACCCAGTATTCTGTGCTTCCTAATCCTGGGCAATAGAATGTTGCTACACGACCATGGCCACGCTGAGTTCAATGGGCTCACCGTGGATTTGCTCTAATCAGCATTTTAGATCATCAGTACCAATCCCCTTTCTTACCCATGGCTTTATGCTTTGTGACTGTTCTGTTTCTACCATTCATTCTCCTCACATGCACTAACTTTAGGCTGTCACCCTCCGCTGTCATCCTTATCCTCTTTCTAAACAAGAGCTCCTTTGATTTCCCTCTTCCTCACTTTAAATTTTCTTTTGCCTTTACTCATTCTCTTTTTATTTTTCCCTCCTGTCTCAGAAGTGCTCTTTCTTCCCAAGGCTACACCTTCCTACTCCACCCAGGAGCTTGTCCCCTCTCAGCATTCTGGGATCTACTGCATGAATTACTTTCCACTCTCTTACATCTTCAATGTTACCATTTTGATAAGCTCCACAAGCATGGTCAGATTTCCCAAGCTCTAGAAAATCCTCCTCTTTTAAATTATTGTGTCTTTAGCCTTTCATGGACTATCTCATTTCTCAAAAGTGCAGTAAACATAGGTTATCTCCATTTTTCTACTTCTTTGGTTTGAAGCATATCTTTCCTCTAGTTCTCACCTCTCAGGCCTCCAATTCCAGTCTCAAGCGGGTGAGCGTCCATTTCAGTTCTAGGCCAAATCTAGCCACAAGACAGCTACCATCGCCCCTTAGTTTTGAGCCTTTGTGTCAGGGCTCCAACCTGGAGTTCCAGATTCTGCCTGCATTACTAGAGCTTGCTGATGCCAAGCACTTTCCTGCTTCAGCTTCTGCCTGTGGCTGACACTGCTTTCTTCCCCTCTCACATTGGAGGAATAGACATTAAAATGTTATCTTCATTATTGGTGAAGCGGATTGGAAGCATGTGTTTAGATGCTTGGCCAGGCCTCAGAGAGGTACTTGCAAACCCATGTTCATAGCAGCATTATTCACAATAGCTAAAATGTGACAGCAACCCAAGCGGCCATCAATAGATGATGAATGGGTAAAGAAAATGTGGTCTATACATTCAATGGAATGTTATTTAGCCTGTTCATTGTAATGGCCAAAGATTGAAAACAGGCCAGGTGTGGTGGCTCAAGCCTGTAATCCAGCAGTTTGGGAGGCTGAGGCAGGAGGATCACTTGAGCCCAGGAGTTTGAGGCTGCAGTGAGCTATGATTGCACCACTGCACTCCAGCCTGGGTAACAGAGCAAGACCCTGTCTCTAAAAAGAAAAACAAATGAACAAAAAAACACCCCCACAAAAAAAAAAAATAGAAACAACCCAAATGTCCTAAATATCCATTAAGAGTTGAATAAGCCATTCATATCTATTAGAATGAAAAGCTATGCAGCTATTTAAAAAAAATTAGGAAGACCTCTGTGTCTCTATGGAACTATCTCTAGAATATATTTACTAAAAAGCAAACAAGCAAGCAAGCAAAGAAAAAAAACAATAACAAACCCCAACAAAGTTCAAAAGAGTATATAGTATGCTATTTTTGTCTCATAAAGGGAGAAATACAGTACGTTTTTTATTTAAAAAGAAACAATAAAATGATGAATCTAAAACTAAATAAAAATATTGTGTTATAGAGGGAACAAGAAAATAAGGAAAGGGAACAGAAATGGAATCCAGCCCTCTCTAAATTTACCTCATTTTGTAGCTTGAATTTGAAATTACATAACTATCTCAAAGAATTAAAAAGCAAGATTAAATAAAGATATAAAACACAGAGAAATTAATTTATGTATTAATATCACTTGATGGCCTAGCCAGATAGACAATAATTATTTTAAGGTATTTAAAAGTACATATTTTCTCTGTTAATTGCTAGTGCCACATTATAAGGACAAAAAAAATTTTTTAAATCTGAAATTGTCTTATTAATAAAATTGTTATTGTTATTTTGACAACAAATATTTGTATTAATGTGATGTAGGAGCTAAGAGTTTCAGCATAAGAGAAAAAAATACAACTATAAAATTGAAGCTGCTAAGTACAACTCTGAGTAATCTTTAACTTGACTTCTGAAAAATACAGTATAAACTGATGATTTTTTTGATCTAAAAATATTGGTATCTCCTAGGAATAGTGACAACTCAGTTTTAACAAACATCTGTAGTGCTCAGCTTGTAGGCTCTAAATTCTATTTCCTAATAAAGACGGAAAAGTGGTAGGTTTAAAGTCTGAACAGGGAATGTAGAGGTAAGGCTGGGACAACTTGTCACTCCTTAAGGCAAGTCAGTCATGAAAAATTTGGGATTATATCAAAGGACATAGAAACTAACTTGAGAAGCCCCCACTGGTCAAAGATAGAGCTATTCGAACATCAATAATAATACTGTCATTCACTAAAACATCAAATATATAAAAATCAATGAGTTCATTATAATGCATTAAAAGGAAAGCCTGGTTTCTTACCTTTGCATGCAGCTACAACATTAGCTTGTTATTCTGAAAACTGCAAATTAAAATTAGAGATTCAAGCGTCAATCCTGCCTTTCTTGTATGAACCATGTTTCTGGTTAACCAAAGAGTTGATGAAGCAAAATTATTCGTTATGTAAGAATCACAGCAAATAAATCAGTTTCTCACCTCTAAAATGGGAACATTTGTGATCTACTTTCTAGTGTTACTGTGGCTCACACTGAAGTCTCAGTAAATGTTAGCTTCTATAATTATTCTTTTTGAAGAATATACTTTCTTTTTCTGAAGATGTTCTCTAAAAGAGAACACATGTGGTATTGAGAATATTCTTGAAATTTATATTCCTACTTGGAACAATGTTTTATTTCAACTGACAATATTACTATCCCAAACCACATTTTATTCTCAAATATCATAACCCATATGCTATCCCATAAGGTCCAGGATAAGCCATAAGAAAAGTGTATTAATTGACAATAAATAATGGTTCCATCCTCCAGCAAGGAGTTTAATCCTTCGTATGCCAACATAATCTCTCAGATTGGGGAAGTGAGTTCAATGGGAGTGAATACTATATGACTACCATAAAAAGCACTTGTAAAATTAGGTTACGTTAATGAAAAACTGAGTCCTAAATATGGAACAAGATAGGGCTTTCCTGTAAGCAGCTAATCAGACTATATCTTAAGTATCATTTTCTGTCCTGCATCTTTCATAGGACAATGTCAAGGCAGAGTTATATCCAAAGGGATGTGATTAAGATGGCGAAAGGGCTTGAACTCATGCCACATAAATTATTATAGAACTGGAAATATTAAGCCCAGAGAAAACAGTACTTGGTAATGGACATGGGCTAAATATTCCCAGCTCTTTGAAACATAACTTGTAGTCACTTTTTGAAAAACATAATTAGAATATATTGTTCGTAATGCTTTGTAGTCTACTTTTTTTTTTTTTAACTGATTCTATGAATTCATACTCTTGGTAAGATGCATATTATTAAGCTCTCTTTCCCCTCAGTTTAATAAGGTATATTTGGCTTTTTTTTTATTCACTCTATTCTAGTGCCCAACATATTAAATAGTGCTGTATTTCTAATTCACATTCCAAGGATACATATAATTTCAGGGACAGTTATATTCTTGAACTTATTTGTCTAAATTGTGATATATTTGCAACTATAATAGTTGATATCGCAAAATACACATTTTCTCTTTGTATATGGGATATTAAACCATGTTACTGTAGTTGTTTATTTATTGGGTACTCTGTGCTTTTGCATTTTGCTGTGTACATTATTTCTCAAATATCCCTGCTTAAAGCAGCCATAATTGTGCTAAACTGTATCTGAAAATTAAAGCATCTGGGAAACATCCTAATGAAAGCTCAAAACTCCCTTTGTACAAGAAAATTAGCACTCTCTAAGGCCTAATAAGCATGGTTAAGGATACCTCTGATGGCAAAACTCTGAAAAGTACTCAAAGCCCCTGTGCCATCAGCTAATGGAATATCATAATTCTAGAGAGAAAAGTAAAGAATACTTGAAAGTGATGAAAATAGAGGTTATTTTCTGTGGTGCAAAAAATAATTTAATAGACATACAAAGCTGGTTTCCTGAAAATGATTTTGCTACAGGTGTAATTAGGAAAGATATAAAGCGTGTCATTGGTAAAAACTATCCTAGAATTACAGTTAAATTCCATAATCATGCATAACCACATAGAAACAATAAAACAAAGTGAAATTGCCCTAAATAATCTTAAATATTCATTAAATTTATGATTGTATTGTATTCAGATAAATGTTATCATTTCCATTTTGAATAAGAATTTTCCTTTCTATTCCCAGACAATCCCACTTGGCTAGCTATATTTCCATGAAGCTTAATACAGCTCTCTTTTTTTAAAAAAATAATATTTTATATAATTTTTCAATTTATAAAGCTCTTTAAAAGCATGGTTCAAAGTATTTATAATGGAGGAACACAAAAGCTTATTTCTTATGGCTTGTTAAGCACATTTATTTTCATTAGAACTACCTGAAAGTATCATTACATTTTCCAGAAAAGCAATTTTTAAAGAAAGCTTTCATCTTTATAAACATTCATACATTTTGGCTTAAAATTATAAAAGTAGATTTTGGAAGTAGTCCAGGAACAACTAATTTTCTTGTTCTTTTATAAATGATAAATTAATTATCTTTTATTTGGCATCATCCTATGTCACCCAAATACTAGCCTGTCCATAATGAAGCCCTAGGTTTAAAAGCTTAAAATTATTTTAAACTATTCTAAACAGGAAGTTCTACAAAAGTTCTTTAAGTTGTGAGCCCATACACACACAGACACACACACACACCATAAATTTGGTTCGGAAATTATGATGTAGATTTCTCAGTACAGTTGACCCTTGAACAACATGGGTTTGAACTGCGTGGGTCCACTTATATGGGGATCTTTTTCAACCAAAAGCAGATTGAAAATACAGTATATCCAGGATATGAAACCCGTGTTTATGAAGTGCTGACTTCATATATGCAGGGCTGACTACAGGGCTTGAGTGTGTGTGTACTTTGGTACACACTGTGGAGGGGCCTGGAACCAAATCCCGGTGTGTACCATGGAACAACTGCACTCCTAAACTGTGGCATTACAAAGAAATTGAGGCATGTTAAATGTAGTTCAGCTTTATGGTAGCTGTAACCATTACACTTGGTCCTAAAGGCTGAGTTGGGCTTGACTCCTGGTTGTAGGAGAGAGTACTTTCAGGCGGAGGAAATAGTACGAGAAAACACATGCTTAGAGAAGAGTTAGAATTTTGTTTTGGCTGAAGTAGAGGGTTTGTCTTACATAGAATGGGAAAAAATTAGGGTGGACAAGCAGGTTGGAGACATATTTTTATGTGTTTTCTAGTTATTTGTGACATGGATTTTGTGCATATGGAAAGGGTTTTTTTCTTTCTTTCTTTTTAGAAGAGGAATTACGTGCTCAATTTTTACTCAAAGAAGATAACTCAAGCAATAGTATCAAGAATTAAGATTAGAGCTAGGAGAGGCTGAAGATAGGAATGTTAGGGGATTTTGATAATGAGAATAATGCTTGAATGCTTGATTGATTATCTTATTCACTAATTTATTCAACATACATCAGAGCACCTATTACGTGCCAGGTATCTACTAGCTAGTGGAGATGCAAAGGGGAATAACATAGGAACTTCCAGAGTCTGAGGGGTAGACACATTCATGAGAACTTATACTTGCTTGGCAACTCACTGCAAATGTCACCTCTTCTTTTAAGAATTCCCACTCCTAGTTGGGAGTAATTGCTCCTTATTTTGTGTTTCCAAAATAAAATATGGGCTTGGTTTATGCTTCTGTTACAGGATGTTTTACATTGTATTTGAGCCTATTATATATACATGTCTCTCTTTCCTACTAAATTGATCTCCTGGGTTAAAAGAATTATGTGATATTTATTTTTTCAGTTACCTAACACAGAGAAGGTATAACATGAAAATCGATTAGAATTCTTGGCCATCAGTTACCTGTTTGGGGGCCTAACTCATAGTACTTGGCTTCTTTTTTAGCCTATATAACAAAAGTTGATATTTAAGTTTTGCTCCTATTGCTGTGCCCAAGTGTAGGACATTTTGCAGCAGTTTTAAATTATTCATATATAACCTAAAAATTTGGAGGACTACCAACATTAATGTTTAGAAATGTTTTGAGGTCAAGGGTAACAAAAAAGTTGACCTAGGGTACAATCATTTTTACAACAGTAACAATTATTTTTGATAAGTTGTTACTAATTTTATATTTTAAGTTTTGATATAGTAAAAACATCACAAAGATATTATATTATTGTTGCAATAATTATCCTTAAAGTTACTGTAAATTTTCGGTAAATGTGATGGCAGATGCTATGACTGATATTTTATAATGTTTTGTCCTGTAGATCCACATTCCTTTCTAATTTTATCAGCTAATTGCTCTTGATCTGCATCAGACTATTTTTCTAGTGTTTTTGAGCTATAGATGGGATAATGAATGATTAGAAGGGAGAATTGCTAATTTTAAAAGATGGAAAAGATGAAAAAGAGAACCAAGATGATCATATGAGAAAACAGGACCAGTGGCAGTGCACGCATGATTTACTCCTATCCCTGTCCCCATCTTTGTCATCTTCTTGACACGAGAGCAGCCAAAATGTTTATCCCAATTATCACTCTTTCAGTCTGGTTGTACAAGTCTTTTAGAAATTTTGTCTAAAATTATATGACCTCCACACATTCAAAAAATGTCCTAAATTTTTAATTTGGGGCTTCAGAATCTACATTTATTTATTAAATGTATAGTGAACTAAGGGAACTAACATCAAAAATAATAATACAAAATAGTGATTTGTTATTTTTGAAAGCTAATAGTGTACTTTTTGTGCTAAAATAGAGCTAATAGTATACTTTTATTAATGTACTAAGTACATGGAATAAAATTTGTGCCTTTTGGCTTCCTTTCTTTAAAGCAAATAAATGATATCAAAATTATACCAAATAGGATAGTGATTAGATTTCAAAGGCAGAGGTGGTAAGTTTCTTCCTTTTTCCTTCCTTCTTTCCTCCCTTCTTTCCTTTCCTTTATTTTTATTTATTTATTTATTTTTTGGCTGCTGCTGGGAGTGAAATTGATCTGGGTCTGGGGTGAGGGATGAACAGGAGTAGAACAATAGGCATCTCTTGAAAATAGAGATTTCAATGTCTGATTAATTTTGCAAGGTGACTTAGTTTGGGATGCCCAGAAGCAGACTCTGAGATGAGGATTCTTGAGCAAGTGATTTATTATTGAAGTCTTCCCAGGAGAAATTGGCAAGGGAAGCAAGACTGGTAAGGAGAAAAAAATCCAAGCAAGGCTACAATATCAAGCAAAGTCTTTTGAGGGTTGCAAACCTCCCAAAGAAAGTCTTAGGTAAGAGCTATTAGAGGCAGAAGGCTGCCTTAATTGGGAGAGCGCTACTCAAAAGAATTAAAAAAAAGATCTGAGAGGATCTGGGCAGAGCATTGACTGTGTCTATTATACAATATTTCAGGGAAAGTTTTTCTTTGTGAGGCATTTCAAAGTAAAGAAACAATATTTTCTCTGGCATAAAACAGTTATAAATGAAGAGATTATCTTCAATGATTGAGATCTAACTTGAGAGCAGTGGACTAAGCTTTGGAGTTACAACAAAAATGAGCATTGGAGCCTCAAGATGATGCAACTTACAGCTGAGCAGGGACTGAAAGAGCTAAGGTATGAATGAGGAAGTGGCATTTTTGATGGAAAGAGATGAAAGAAATATGAGAGAATTACACTTATTATTAGGAAAATGTGTGTGAGTAAATTACATTGACAGATTAAGTGCAACTGGAAGGTTTAGAAGATGAATAATCTAAAGAAGTGGAATATTAGAAAAAGGATGGATCCTTCTAATAGTTGAATGTTTCATACAAATATGTATGAACCACACATTAAAATTAAAATACTATCAACATTATCTAACTCTCCAGCAAAGCCAGTATTACATCTAAAGGATGGAAGTGTTCTCAGAGAGGTCTCATCTTCAGGAATGACACTTGTCTCTGTAGAAAAAGGTGGATGAAGAGAAAATCAAGTGATGTTTTTTGCCAAGTAGATGTGTTGACATTTGGCTGGATCACTGTGCATAAGTCAGTTAACACGAGGTCACTGCAGACAAAACAACTCATGCAAATTGTAGGCTTGCTGTTTTGTTTTGTTTTTCCATGTTACATACACAAAGAAGCCCTACTGATTCAGGGAGAAACAGTCTGGAAAGCACCTTAAAGAAGCTTCTCCAATAAAAGCTCAGGGATTACACATGTAAAATAATGTCTGGAGGAGCAAGAATAGCAGATAAAGTGGATGATGTGTCTTGACTCATTTATTTTGGACAAAAAATATTTAAAAATTTATCTTAGATTGGCAATGTATTACCACTGCCTCTGAATTACCTTGTGCTATGTGATTGAGCAATGCCGACAATTATCTGTAATTTAAGTGTTTTATTCCAATTTTGACATGGTTTTTATGCCAGAAAGGTTTTGGGTAAGAAGGCTTTTAAAAGTATTTATCACATGAACTCTGGTTTTGCTTTTGGAATACATCATCTGATTAATTAAGAGGCTGAAGTCTCATTACTTCATGTCTGTCTTCACTGGATTATGTAAACAGCAACCCTGTCATTACCAAATCATATGCTATTTTTATTTTTCTAAAGATCTAGAGCTCGCAGCTATCATTTAAATAGAACATTACAGAAAAAGAAAAAGCAATTTGGAGCATCCCATTCTTAGCTATGTATTGAATAAATCTATTTCGCTTTTAGTATCTGTTTCAATTTATTTTTCTTGGTTTTGGTTATAGTTCAGTAATATTCAAGGGAAAGTATTATAGGGTAGCTAATGTGATATAGAAGACCTATTCCTTATATTGGCAAATTTATTAGCAAAGAAAAAATGCTTCCCCTAGAAATGCATTATAAATTCAAATAACATACACTATTTTTGACAGGCACATAACTTTTAGCTTCTGATCGTTAACTTTAGTAAGAATTAGCTTAGTTAATGAAAAATAAAATATTTATAACATTGAAAATATGAGAAACTAAACTATGAGCAGCTAAAAATCAAAACTATGTGTTCTTCTGAATCACTGCCCTCCACCAAAGAGTTCTAAGTTGTTATAATATTATTAATAGCCTTTTAATAGCCTTTATGGATTAACAGTGAATTCCATATTCAATGTAAGATAATATACAACCTTAGAATTTTAATTGAAATTTCCTATATGAACTTTAAAAGGCCAAAGCAATTTTTATAAACAAGATTCCATTTTCCTTGGCCAAAATATTTTATTGACAGTGACCCTCATGTTGTATTACCAATGCATTTGAGTGCTGTTTATTTTTAATAAATAAAATTTCACTTTGATTAAATTTATTGTATGCCCTGTAATCTTATCAAAATGACAAATGTATAATCATTACTTATTTATAGTAAAAAATGATGCTTACCCTTGGAATAATTTTCTTATAGTGCCATGTAGCTAAACTAGGCCTTTGAATTTCAATTCTACCCCTGATAAGCTGTGTGATGAGATCTTAGGCAAGTTACTTAACTTGAGAAGCCTCAATATCCCCCTTTGTAAATGAGGGATACTAATATTTACCTTATACCATTATTTTGGGAATTAAATGGAAAATAGCATGATTAATCAACTGACTGTAAGAGACATGGCCTAAGAGATAACATGTAGACCATTTTATGCTAGCCATGAAAGTGTTCATAATGGGGGACTTGACTGGCTTTAATGTGAATGATCTGGTGATTTCCAGAGTATCTTAAAAATATATATCATTTTTTTTATATTAGTCAACTATAATTTGCCCACAGATTGCCCATGTAGTAAGTAATATTTTCAGATATTAACTGAGGTTTTTTTCCTCTCTCTGCTTCCTTGCACTAGTTACCTTTTAGTCATCATTTAGGTCAGCAGTCCCCAGCCTTTTTGGCACAAGGGACCAGTTTCATGGAAGACAATTTTTCCCTGGGAGAGGAAGTGGAGAGGAGAGGAGAGGGAGGCACGGCTCACCGATGATGAAGCTTCACTTGCTTTCCCGCCACTCACCTCTGGCTGTGCGACCTGGTTCCTAAGTTTCACAGAAGACAATTTTTCCAAGAATGGGGAGGTGGTGGGAGGTGAGGGAGCTAAGGAGGTGATGCACAGCTTGGTATGGCCTGTGGCCCAGGGGGTTAGGGACCACAGATTTAGGTAATAGCACCTAGCAGGCCAGATACTGCTGAGAATTAAGAAGTGATTTGTTAGCTTTGAGCTTCGTATTAGGCTGTTTAAAAAGTCCACAGTAGAAACAACATTCTTGACATCATAGCTTTGCTTTCCTTTGCAGAAGACTGGGTATTTTGAGAAAGAAAATTTTTGCTGAGCTGTTCAAAGTGCTGAGAACTCAGTTTATGCCAGAGAGCAGAGAGTGGGAAAGAATGCATGGACAGAATAACAGGTCCCAAAAAACATGTCCAGCACACAGAGAAAATTAAATAGGACTAGAGGATGTCTTGTGATTGGACAAGAGACTAGATAAAACAACTGCAGGTACAGCATAGAACATAATGCTTGCCACAAGAATGCATTACATCTCTGCAGAGGCCAGTGAGGTCAGAGAATGACAGTTGGACCAGAGCTTTGCCTCTGATGACAAAACAATTTACTCACTAAGCCATTAGGCTGGAGATGCTTCAAGATTTAGTTCTTCTTAATTAATCTGAAAGCCTCTATTACCTGAAATAGTTTTCAAGATTAGAAAGTACAAGGAAAAAAAATGTTTCTCTTTCAAATAATTTTTTAATTATCAAAAAATTTTAAAGGCACATGTATTATAAGTGAGGATATTTTAGAAAACTACATTAAAAATTACCTTCACAAATAGGGGACATTTCCTTAAACAGATTAAACTTATGTTCTTTATATCTCAATTGAAAAACAAACTTTCAAAAATATAACTCAAGGTGTTACTATGTATAAATATTTTGAATCCCATTATAAAATTAAAGAGTTTAGAAAGCTAGAGTTTTTCTTTTATAAGCTATAAATAGAATGATAAAGTGTAACTACAAGAAAACCTTTTTAATACTGAGGTTACATCAAAATGTATTTATAATCAGCATTTGGTTCAGCTTCGTCTTCAGCTGAGCATAGTGGGTACTCCCCATAATTGATAGGTTTAAACATTTTCATTTGTAGCTATTTTTCTGAGTCATAGACCAAAGCTGATCGTGTTACAGGATAAACCATTTGAAGTGTTAGCCATAGTAAGCCACGATAAGCCATAATAAAACTATTAACATTAGACATAATAAGATTATTAATATCAGGTTTTATATTAGCTATACTCTTACCAAATCTCATGCACATAGAAAGGTGAGGAGAAAATGGATTTTAAATATCTTTTTGATGTTGTTTGAAATCACTTTATCCTGTAAGTGCATATTTAAAACCATATCTTTAATATTTTGGTTTTGTTTATAAGTATTTGACTCAATGGAGCCATGAAAGGGGCCACTTTATCTCGAAAGGGAGAAGAAACATTTGATTTATTGCCATAGACATAGCATTTACCTTCCAATGAGAAAAAAAAATTAATCTACAATAATTAACACTCTTAAGAGTTTATCTTACATGATATTATAACTTTAGTAACAATAGGAATAAATAATTTATAGACAGAAAAGTGAACAAAAATTTTATGTATTGAAAGACTCTAAAACATGTCATTTAATAACAAAGAAAAATGATTGCTGCCTTCTGGATAAAAGAGAAAACTGAGTAGAATATCTGAAGCATTGAATAAATAAAATCATCATTGTAAATATCAATATTTATGGGCTACTCTAAAGGCAGTCGTAAATAAAATAAATTCTAATAAAAAGTTTGAAACAGACAACCATTTTAAAATACCTTAACAAGTTAAATCATTGAAAATCCAAGTGTTTCTTTTCTTCTAAATTTTTACGTCATAGGGCAGTGAATGCAACATAGTTATAAACATGCACTCATGACTATAATACATCTTACACACTCAAAATATTCATAGTCTCTTTCACTAGCCTACTGTAAGCATTCCTATTGTCTACCTACTGCTATCAATTGTAGAGTTGGAAGGCACTTTAAGAAATGGATGACTCATTAAGAAAAAATGTATCTGTCATTAAGACAGGCTTCTGATGGTGGATGCTTGTTATTAAGAACAAAAAAGATTTTCTCAACACTCTGTCCCATAATTTTTGTTGGCATGGTCTATGTTTCACATTGCCCAATGGCAATGTTATTCTTGCATTCCAGTGCGTTTTCTTAGTTCAGCTGCAGTGTTTTCCAGTTGTTGAATGTTCCATTGCCATTGTCTTCTATGTGACTGAAGCTTGTTCACTTGACAACGCAAACGCTTAAGAATTGCATCATATCTCTTATGTTGTACCTATTAAAAGAGGAGCACACATCAATAGGGCTTGTGAAGTATAAATAGTAAACAGTTATAAAGGATATTTTGACTACTCTAAAAAGGAAAGCACTTAGAATCTATTCACTGTAAATAATAATGATAACAAAAATAAACAGTAATTGTATAAGTATTTACTCAACACTTATTACATGTTAGATGCTGAGAGCTTTCTACATATAATTAAAATCTCATAACTCCTTATAATATGGGTATATTATTATCCTCATTTTTGTGTCAGAAAACCAAAGATCAAAGAGCTTTAGTAATTTGACCAAGTTTTCATAGATAGCAAATGACGTGTTTGGAATTTGAACCCAAGCATCCATGATGGAGTACCTGTTACTTGTCAGAGCAGTTACCAGTGTTAAACTAAATTTGGCCTGAGAGATTCTGTGCTTTGAGTCCCTATGTAAGGAACTACAACCTAATTTAGGATTTAAACTAACTGAAAACTGACCTTAGGAGTATACTTTTCTATCAGATAGCTGTGTCTCAGCCAATGACAGCAAACAGCTAAGCTTCAATCAATCACAGACAGCTAACCGATCAGACCCATTCACATAAGGCAATACTGAGCTGTAACCAATCAAGCTGTTTCTATACCTCACTTCCATTTTCTGCCCATAAATGCTGTCTGCCCACGTTGTAGAACAGAGCTCTCTAAACTCTGGTGGTTTTGAAGGCTGCCAAATTCTTGAATCCTTTGTTCAGTTAAGCTCTATTAAATTTAATTTGTCTAAAGTTTTTCTTTTAACATCAGTATAGACAAATGGTTACATTCCCCATTTCTGGTATCCAGTGGTTCACTAAAACACAGATTCATAGATCTAAAAGATCCAGAAGATCATGTAGTTCATTTCCCTGCAATTAACTATTAATAAATCACCCTTTATGTTGAGCCAGACAATGAAACACTGGAAGGCAATGAATTACAGTTGAATGTGCAAGGGTCTTGGTGTCAGGCCACAAGAAAGTAAATAAGTCAAAATTTCTGATGTCTAGTATTGGCTATACATAGAACATTCAAAATTTTTTTAAACAGCTTTATTGAGATATAATTCACATAGTATATAAATCCATGCTTCAAAGTATACTACTCAATTGTTTTTAGTATATTCACAATAGAGTTGTGCAACCATCACCACAATCAATTTTAAAACATTTTCATCATCCACCTACCCATTAGTAGTCATGCTCCATTCCCCCACCCATACCCTTTAGCAGTAGAAAACCACTAATCTTTCTCTTTATATACATTTGCCTATTCTGGACATTTCATATAAATGAAATCATATATGTGGTCTTTTTTGACTGGTTTCTTTCACTTAGTGTAATGTTTTTAAGGGTCATCCATGGTGTATCTAGTATCAGAACGTCATTCCTTTTTATTGCCAAATAGTAATAGCCCATTGTGTGATATACCACATTATTTATTCAGTTCAGCAATTGATGGACATTTGAATTGATTCCATTTTGGGCTATTATGAATAAAGCTGCCATCAATATTCATGTGCAAATTTTTGTGTGGATATATGTTTTCACTTCTCTTGGGCATATACCTAGGAATAGAATTACTGGGTCATATGGTAACTCTATATATAACCAACCATTTGAGGAATGCCAGACTGTCTTCCAGAATGACTGCATTATTTTGCATTCCCCCAAGAAATGTGTGAGGGTTCCAACTTCACACCCTGGAAAATAGTTATTATTTGTCTTTTTGGTTATGGCCATCCTCATGGATGTAAAGTGGTATCTCAATATAGTAAAGTACCTACTTTTAAATGAACTAATAAAATGATAGAATAATAGGGATGGAAAAGATACCTATTTGTATGTAGTACAAATAGTATTCCATTATATAAATATACCACAATTTGTTTATCCATTCTCCTTTTCAGGTACATTTGGGATGTTTCTATTTAGAGGCTAATAAGAATAAAGCTGCTATGAGAATTCATATACACATTTTTTAAAGGCATATGTTTTCATTTTCTTGAGTGAACATCTAGGAGAGGAATTGTTGAGATATAGTGTAGGTGTACGCTAACTTTTAAGAAACAAACCCGTTTCCAAACAATTGCACCATTTTATTATCTCCCCAACAATACATGATCATTTCAGTTGGTCAGTATCAGTATTATCATTCATTGAAACGTTAATCATTCTAAGATTAAAAGGTGTGAATGGTTTCTCACTGCGGTTTTGAGGGTGTTGAGTATCTTTTCATGTGCTTATTGGCCATCCTGTGTCTTCTTTTGTGAGATTTTCGGTCAAATACTTTGCCCATTTTAAAAAATGGCTGTATGTCTTTTACTATTGAGTGGTTAAGAGTTCTTTATATGTAAGTTCTGGATGCAAGTTTTTTGTGTGTGTTTGTGTGTGTGTGTGTATGTGTCTTGCAAATATTTTTACTTCTCCTGTGATTGTGCCTTTTCATTATTTGTTGTTGTTATGTCCGAATATTATGAGAGTACAAACGTTTTGGTTACATAAATTGCTTCTGTACAGTTTGCATCAAAGTTATAAGGTGCTGATCCCCCAGATAGTGTGCACTGTACCCAATAGGTGTGAATTTACCAATTCCCTCCTCCCCTTCATCTGCTTGATTTCAATGAATATTATTTCCATAAGTATTGATCGATTAGCTCCAATTTAATGGTGAGTACATGTGGTGTTTGTTTTGCCATTCTTGTGACACTTCACTTAGAAGAATGGTCAGTCTCCAGTTCTATCCAAATTAATAAGAGGTATTAGTTCACCACTTTTTTATAGCTGAGTAGCACTCCATGGTATACATATACCACATTTTATTAATCCACTCATGTACTGATGGGCACTTAGGTTGTTTCCACATCTTTGCAATTGTGAATTGTGCTGCAATAAACATTTAAGTGCAGGTGGGCTTTTTTGTTTTTATAGAATGTCTTTTTTTCCTTTGGGTAAAAACCCAGTAGTGGGATTGCTGGATCAAATGGTAGTTCTGTGTTTAGTTCTTTGAAGGATCTCCATACTCCTTTCCATAGAGGTTGCATTAGTTTTCAGTCCCACCAGCAGTGGATAGGTGCTCCTATCTCCCCACATCCATGCCAACATTTGTTGTTTTGGGACTATTTTTTTTTTTGAGACAGAGTCTTGCTTTGTTGCCCAGGCTAGAGTGAGTGCCATGGGCTCAGCCTATCTCACAGCAACCTCAAACTCCTGGGCTCAAGCAATCCTGCTGCCTCAGCCTCCCAAGTAGCTGGGACTACAGGCATGCGCCACCATGCCTGGCTAATTTTTTCTATGTATATTAGTTGGCCAATTAATTTCTTTCTATTTATAGTAGAGATGGGGTCTCACTCTTGCTTAGGGTGGTTTCGAACTCCTGACCTTAAGCAATCCACCGACCTCGGCCTCCCAGAGTGCTAGGATTATAGGCATGAGCTACCACGCCCAGCCTTGTTTTGAGATTTTTTGATAAAAGCCATTCTGACTGGAATTAAGTGATATCTTACTGTGGTTTTGATTTGTATTTCCCTGATGATTTGAGATGTTAAGCATTTTTTCATGTTTGTTGGTCATGTTTGTTGGTCTATGTTCTTCTGAAATATTTCTGTTCATATCTTTTGCACACTTTTTAATGGGGTTGTTTGATTTTTTCTTGCTGATTTGCTCGAGTTCTTCATAGATTCTAACTGCACCTCTCATCTCTCACAAAAATCAACTCATGATGGATAACAGACTTAAACAAAGGCACGAAACCATAAGAATTCTAGAAGAAAATGTTGGAAAAACTCTTACAGACATTGGCCTAGACAAAGAATTTATGAAAAAGACCCCAAAAGCAATCACAGCAACAACAAAAATAAATGGGGCCTGATCAAATTAAAAAGCTTCTGCACAGCTGAGGAAATAATTATTAAAGAGAATAGACAACCTACAGAATGGGAGAAAATATTTTCATCTTGTTGTTTTTGAGACAGGGTCTCACTCTGTTGTCCAGGCTAATGTGCAGTGGCATGATCATAGCTCGCTGCAATCTCAAACTTCTGAGCTCAGGCAATCCTCCTGGCTAAGCTTCCCAAATAGCTCGAACTATAGATGTGCACCCCGGTGCCCAACTAATTTTTATAAAATTTTTTTTGTACAGGTGGAGTGCTGCCATTGCCCAGCTTGGTCTTCAATTCCTGACCTCAAGCAATCTTTCTGCCTCAGCTTCCCAAAGTGCTAAGATCACAGGTATGAGCCACCATGCCTGGCTTGCCTTTTCATTTTCTTAATGGTGTTTTTCAAAGAATAGAAGTTTCACAGTTTGAAGTCTAATGTATCAATATTCTTCCTTTATGGTTAGTACATTTTGTGTCCTAAGAAATATTTCCTAATCCAACATAATAAAGTATTCTATTATGGTTTCTTCTAGAGGTTTTACAATTTTAGCATTTACATTTAGATCTATGATCAATTTCAAATGAGTTTTGTGTATGTTGTGAGGCAGAGATAAACGTTGTTTCCTTACAACATCCAGTTGTTTCACCAACATTTATTGATAAGACTTTATTTTCTTCATTGAATTACCTTGACAACTTTGTCAAATTGACAAAATGATTAATTTCTGAACTCTATTCTAAACCATTGGTCTATTTATTTATTCTTTTATCATTACTATACTTTCTTGATAACCATAGCTATAATAAATCTTAATATCAGGTAGGATAAGTCCTACAACTTTCTTTTTCTTTCTCAAGATTGTTTAGGCTATACTAGATCCTTTGAATTTTCATCATATAAATTTTAGAATTAGCTTGTGAATGTCTAAAAAAATACTCAATGTCATTTTCATGGAACAGTGTTGAACCTATAGATCACTTTGGGGTAAAGTTGACACTGTAAAAATATTAAGTTTTATAAATCATAAACATAGTATATCTCTCCATTTATTTAGTAGTCTTTAATTTCTCAGCAATATTTTTACTGTACAAGTTTTGCACATTTATTCATAAAATTAATTAGCAAGTATTTTATGTTCTTTAGTGTTAATGAAAAACATTTTGTTTTATTCATTTCACTTACCAGTTGTTTATTGGTATTACATAGAACTACTTAAAATATAATTGAATTTATGTCTTTATCCACTTTTTGATGAGGTTATTTGGGGTTTTTTGTTTGTTTGTTTGTTTGTTTTTTCTGATTTGAGTTTTTTGTAGATTCTGGATATTAGCCCTTTGTCAGATGTATAGTTTGCAAATACTTTCTCCTATTCACAAGTTGTCTATTTATTCTGTTGATTGTTTCCTTTGCTATACAGAGACTTTTTAGTTTGATTAAGTCCATTTCTTTATTTTTGCTGTTGCTGTATTTGCTTTTGGAGTATTACACATAACTTCTTTGCTTAGGCCAATGTCCAATGTCCAGAATAGTTTTTCCTAAGTTTTCTTCTAGAATTTTTATGGTATCAGGTCTTACATTTAAATCTTTAATCCATCTTAACTTAAATTTTGTATATGGTGAGAGATAGAATTCCAATTTTATTCTTCTACATGTGGCTATCCAATTTTCCCAGCACCATTTATTAAATAGGGCATCCTTTTCATAGTGTATGTTTTTGCCTGCGTTGTCAAAAATAAGTTGGTTGTAGCTACATGGCTTTATTTCTGGGTTCTTTATTCTGTTCCATTGGTCTATGTGTCTACTTCTATACCAGTCACATGCAGTTTTGGTTACTGTAACCTTATACTATAATTTGAAGTCAGATAACATAATGCCTTCAGATTTGTTCTTTTTGCTTAGGATTACTTTGGCTATTTGGGATCTTTTTTGGTTCCATAGTAAGTTTAGAATTGTTTTTTTCTAAGTCTGTGAAAAAGAAGAAGTCAAATTATCTGCTTGCTGATACTATGATGTTATACCTAGAAAACCCTAAGATGCCACTAAAAAACCTCTTAGATCTGATAAACAAATTCAGTAAAATTTCAGGCTACAAAATCAACATACAAAATTTTTTAGCATTTCTATACACCAATAATGAACTAGCTGAGAAAGAAATCAAGAAGGCAAACTCATTTACAACAGCTATAATTAAATTAAATACTTAGGAATACATTTAACCAAGGAGGTGAAAAGCCTCTACAAGGAAAACTATAAAATGTTGATGAAAGAAATTGAAAAGGACAAAAACAAATGAGAAGACATCTCATACTCATGCACTGGAAGAATTAATATCATTAATATGACCATGCAACCCAAACCAATCTATAGATTCAATGCAATCCCTATCAAAATACCAATGTCATTTTTTACAAAAATATAAAAAAATCCTAAAATTTGTATGGAACCAAAAAAAGCCTCAATAGCCAATCAATCCTGAGCAAAAGGAACAAAGCTGGAGGCATCACACTGCCTGACTTCAAAATTTACTACAGAGCTATAGTAACCACAACAGTATTGTATTGGTATAAATACAGACACACCAGACCAATGGAATAGAAGAGCCAACCCAGAAATAAATCCATTTATTTACAGCCAACCAATTTTTGACAAAGGTGCCAAGAACACACATTGGGAAAAAGACACCTTCTTCAATAAATGGTGTTGGGAAAATTGGATATCCATATGCAGAAAAACAAAACTGGACTCTTATCTCTCATCATATATTAATACAAAAATTAACTCAAGATTGATTAGATTTAAACATAAGGCCCCAAATTATAAAACTACTAGAAGAAAAAAATACAGGCACTATTTCAGAACATTGGTCTACACAAAGATTTTATAGCTAAGATCTCAAAATCATAGCACACAAATATAAAAATAGACAAATGGGACCATATTAAAATAAAAGGCTACTGCATAGCAAAGGAAACAACAGAGTGAAGAGACAACCTGTTGAATGGGAGAAAATATTTTCAAGATATTCATCTGACATGGAACTAATACCCAGAATATGCAAGGACCTCAAATATCTCAACAGCAAAGAACCGAAAAATCCCATTAAAAAGTGGGCAAAGGACAGAATAGACATTTTTCAAAATGGGTATATGAAAAAATACTCAACATCACTAATTATCAAGGAAATGCAAATCAAAACCACAATCATGTATCATCTTATCCCAGTTAGAATGTCTATTATTAAAAAGGCAAATAATAATAGATGTTGGTAAAGATACAGAGAAAAGGGAACTCATACACTGTTGGTGTGAATGTAAATTAGTATAGCCACTATGGAAAACAGGATGGAGATTTCTCAAAAACCTAAAAATAGGACTACCATATGATCCAGCAATCCTTCTACCTGAATACTTCTTCTCCTGACTTTAGTTTACCTTTTCCCCTTTGCTTCTCTGGGTTTTTCTTGTGTAATCATTTCTGTTGCTGACTTCAATAAATGAATGCATTTGTTAATTGTGTAGCTACATGTTGTATTGTACCAAGTTAAACATGCTTTGTTCATGACACCCTAGTGGCTCTGAAAGTGCACCAATGTTTTCCCTATCGTTTTAAATTTTGAGCTCAGCTTGTACAAAATTTAGGCAACAGTAAACTATATACTTTACACAATGTCTTTACACAATGTTACACAAAACATAGTTTACTGCATTCATCATTTGCTGAAAACTTAACTGCTCCAGTATCCCTTGCCTACAAACTCTTGGACTTGGCAAATAACACATTTTTTTTGGCTTGAACAAAAATCAGATTGTTGCTTAATGCATTATATTTGAAGCTTTGTGTTTGTATGCTTTGTATTTTGCCAACTTTTTGGTCAATGACTTATAGCTTACCTTTATTCTCTTCTCTTTAGTTCCCTACTTCCAAAATATATAAAGGCAGGCAATGATATCCATTGTCTGTTACTCTATTTTGAAGAGTCTCTGATGTCTAGGAATGGGCATCCTTTTTTTACTAGATAATCTCTGCTTTCTGGCCATTAATTGGATACCTAATTGTTCTAGCAGATGAAAGCTAGAAAAATTCTATGCCAGATTTAAATAGGAGTGAGTACTTGTATTGTTTGAATACATTCACATATTTGAACATCTTTGAATGAGGTTATTTCTGCTTATCTATTTATGACTTGTATTTACCTATTAAACTTTGTAGTTCTTTCTTGTTCTTTAGCTGTTTTGAGTACTGAGAGTAAACTACAGAAATATTAATATAAGTTTCAGAAATGGTCCCATAAAACAACAAAATCTAGATTATTAAGACTTACCTCTATTTCTTTTCTTAGTTTTTCATGTGTCCTTTTTGTTTCCTCAAGAAAACAAGTTTTTTCAATGATAGATTCTTTTACAGCTATAATTTTATCCTTTAACTTTGTAATGTCTTCCTGTATGTTTATAAAATTTGAAATATACAAGTCATAAAAGGAATAGACAATATAAATTCAAGATTTTCAGTGTTTCTACAATTTAAGAAAACCAGCCAAATCAAAATTTAATTTTGATAAATAGGATTAGGATATTACTTCTTTGTGTTTACAGAATAAACTGTTATTCAAACAAACCTCCCTTAGATTTGACAACATATAACTAAAAACCAAATGAAAATAAGACACAAAGGAAAGTAATAGTTATGGTGGCACTTGCCCAACAACAGTGTAAAGGATACTTTTTAATTCTCTAGCAAGAAATGATCTATATTTTAAGTTTGTATCTTCCACTGTCTTCAAAACATAAAGAAATAGATGCTTAAGATGTAACTATTAATTCATATTATTTGCATAAAGCATTAAGCATACTAAATTGATTTGAATTGGTCTGGATCCATTAGCATAGAAGCTAAGACTTCAACATTTTTGTGAATTACAGTTTTTGTAACAAATGAATCAATTGTTCACTGTGATTTTGTTTGACCATATATTTTCATAAATCCACAAGGGATTTGTGGATGTTTCCTTAATGCATTTGCATATTTCAGATAGTGTTATATAATACATATACTTATCCAACTTTTCAAAAATTGTTAAAACAATTTCTGAATGTAGTAGAATAGCTATGAGTATTTTTATTAACTTAATGAATTTATCATTTAATATATGTACTTACAAAAAAGAAGTAATAGAAAATTTTGCTAAGTAATAATTCAAACCTGTACTTGTGTTATTCGGTTCCCTCCTGGATTTTGGAGATCTTTCACAAGTTCATTTTTCATTGTTTTTAGTTTTTTAACAAGATCTTGTTTTTCATGGAGTTCAGTCATAAATGACCATTTGCTTTCTACCTCCCCCAAACTATCTTTATGTGCTTTTATTTTTACATAGTATGCATTATATTTTATCTTGTGTTCCTCAAAATCTTCTTGGGCCATTTCTATGTCAAATTTAAGCTTCACATTTTCTGAATGTAAGGATTTGATTTGAGTTTCCAGGCTCTCACACTGAAGTTTGCTTTTCTCTATTGCAACATCTTGAAGATAAACTTGTCTTTTTGTTTCTTTAGTTTCTGCATAGACAGCTGCTATTTGTTTTTCAAGCTCATGAAGTTCATTCTGTAATATATTTTGATAGTATCATTATTAATTCATGCTATTAAACATGAGAGGAAAGTCATTGTTTTGATTCATAATGCATGTAGAAAAATCACTTAACATCAAATATATATTTATCAGTTAAAAAACTGATACATTACGGAAGAAAACATGTAGTAAAGTAACATAATCATTTTACAATTTCAGAAGGATCTGAGAATTATAGATTTATTTTTTAATGTTCATCTAATTCTAAATATTAAAACTGCATCATTTTATCTTAATATTTTATATGTAAAAGATACTTGATAAACATTTTAAAAGTTATGGACAACGGAAGTACACAATCAAGAAAGACAATATGATAAACATGATAGAGCCCTGAGTTAAGAATCAAAATATCTAGGTTCTAGTGCCCTTACTACTATTAACTAGCATGTATGATCATGCATAACAAACTTAATTACCCCATCCAATCTTCGGTTTCTTCATTTGTAAAATGAGTATAAAGATACCTAGTTTGCCTCCCTGGGTGGAATTTGGCATTGCTAGCCAGTGCCTTCTTATAAAGCCCAGTTTCCATTCCACCACTCTTTTCTGGTTCTCCTTAGATATCTCTGAGCATTCCTTCTCAATCTCAATAGTTATTTCAAATATACATTTTCCTCAGAGTTCAGTCTTCATAATTTCCTCTTTTCATTGTATATATACTCCTTGGATTATTTCATCTATGTTCACATCTTGAGCTATGTTATCTGCTGATGATTCACAGAATATAAGTGGCTGTTGAGTTCTACACCCAACTGGCACCGGCCATCCCAAATTCATCATGTTTGAAAACTAGACTAATCCTTCCCCAGACCCTAGTATATTCCCTCTTGTATCAGTTATCTATTGCCAGAACCACACCTCAGTGGCATACAACAACAAATAAGTGTTTATTGCTGACATGACTAGGAGCAGCTGGGGTTGGCTAGGTGGTTCTGCTGATCTTAGATGGGTTTGCTCAAATGTCTGGGGGTTGGCTGGTTATAAGATGATACAGGTTGGCTTTAACTGGGCTGATGGGGATGTCTTGGCTTTGCTTTATGTATATCTTCTCCTCCAGTGGGCCAGCCCAGGGATATCCTTCTCATGATAATGGCAGATGCAGAGAGTGGAAGTTCAATTATGTAAGAGTTTTTTTTTCCTTTTATTTCATCATATTATGGAGGCACAAATATTGTTAGGGTTACAAATATTGCGCCTGCCCCCTCCCTCCCCCCGATATGTCCAATCCCCTGGTGGTGTGCATCACACACGTTATGGAAGCATACATCCCTTTCCTCCTCCTCACTCCTGCCTGCCCACCACCTGTTAAAAAGTTGTTTTGTTTGTTTGTTTTAGCATTTTGGTTACATTGTATATCTTTGCCTCTCCCTAAGAAGGGTTAGAGTTATGCCCTCCCCCTCCAAAATGCTCATCCCATCCCTAAGGTTGGGTCCCCCGACACACACCGAATCTCTGGTGAGCATTGCCACCATTTGAAAACCGAAGTTTAAATCAGTCAGTACCAATTTGATGGCGAGTAGATGTGGAGCTCATTTTCCATGTCTTGTGTCATCTCACTTTGGATAACGGGCGTAAGCTTAATCCAGGATAGCATAAATGGTGCTAGCTCACTGTCATTTCTTAGGATTGAGTAATATTCCATCGTGAGCATATACCACATTTTAATTATCCACTCATGAATTGATGGGCACTTGGGTTGTTTCCATGACCGTGCAATAGTGAATTGTGCTGCTATAAACATTCAGGTGCAGATGTCTTTATAATAGAATGTCTTATGCTCTTTTGGGTAGATGTCTAACAATGCTATTGCAGGGTCAAATGGTATTTCTATTTCTAGCTGTTTGAGGTATCTCCAAATTCTTTTCCACGAAGGTTGCACTAATTTGCAGTCCCACCAGCAGTGTAGAAGTGTTCCTGTCTCTCCGCATCCTCGCCAGCATTTGTTGTTTTGGGATTTCTTGATATAGGCCATTCTTACTGGGGTTAGGTGGTATCTAATTGTGGTTTTGATTTGCATTTCTCTAATAATTAGAGAGGTTGAGCATTTCTTTATATGTTTGCATGCCATTATTCTGTCTTCTTTGGAGAAGTTTCTTTTCATTTCCGTCGCCCATTCCTTGATGGGATTGTTTGATTTTTTCTTGTTAATTCTTTTAAGTTCTAGATAGATTCTTGTTATTAGGCCTTTATCTGAGGTGTAGAGATCAAATATTTTCTCCCACTCTGTTGGGTTGTCTATTTGCTCTATTGATGGTTTCCTTGGCTGTGCAAAAACTTTTTAATTTGATCAGATCCCATTTGTTTATTTTTGATGCTGTGGTGATTGCCTTGGGGGTCTTCCTCAAAAATTCTTTGCCTAGGCCAATGTCTGATAGGGTTTTCCCAACATCTTCTTCTAGGATTCTTAAGGTTTCATGTCTTAGGTTTAAGTCTGTTATCCATCTTGAGTGAATTTTTGTGAGAGGTGAGAGGTAGGGATCCTGATTTGCTCTTCTGCATGTAGCTAACCAGTTTTCCCAGCACCATTTATTGAAGAGAGATTCTTTTCCCCAATGTATATTTTTGTCAGCTTTATCAAAGATTAGATTGCCGTATACTGATGGTTTCATCTCTGGTGTCTCAGATCTATTCCAGATATCTATGCTTCTTTTCTTGTGCCAGTACCAGGCTGATTTAACTACTATTGCTTTATAGTACAGCTTGAAGTCAGGAAGGCTGATGCCTCCCAGTTTGTTCTTTTTATTTAAGATTGCTTTGGCTATACAAGGTTTTTTTTCTGGTTCCATACAAAGTGAAGAATTATTTTTTCTAGATCTGTAAAGAATGCTGATAGTATTTTGATGGGGATTGCATTGATTCTGTAGATCACTTTAGGTAATACTGACATTTTAACTATATTGATTCTACCAATCCATGAACAAGGTCGATTTTTCCATCTGTTTAAATCTTCTGCAATTTCTTTTTTTAGTGTTTCGTAGTTCTCCTTGTATAAATCCTTTATATCTTTCGTTAAGAATACCCCTAGATATTTAATTTTCTTTGGGGCTATAGTAAAAGGTATTGCGTTTTTGATTTGAGTTTCTGCTTGATGGTTCTTGGCATATATGAATGCTTCTGATTTGTATATATTGATTTTATAACCTGAAACTTTACCAAATTCGGTTATCAAGTCTAGGAGTCTCTTGGAAGAGTCCATGGGGTTTTGTAGGTATAATATCATATCATCGGCGAAGAGCGAGTTTGATTTCATCTGCCCCCACTTGAATGCCCTTAATACCCCTCTCCTGTCTAATTGCTATCGCTAGGACTTCGAGCACTATGTTAAATAGGAGAGGAGATAGTGGGCACCCCTGTCTAGTTCTGGATTGAAGGGGGAAAGATTTCAATTTTTCTCCATTTAGAATGATATTAGCAGTGGGTTTGTCATAGATGGATTTGATAAGTTTAAGGTATGAGCCATCTATGCCTATTTTGTTAAGAGTTTTTATCATAAAGGTGTGTTGGACCTTGTCAAATGCTTTTTCTGCATCTATTGACAGAATCATATGGTCTTTGTTCTTGATTTTATTTATGAAGTGAATCGTATTTATAGACTTGCGTATGTTGAACCATCCTTGCATCTCTGGAATAAAGCCCACCTGGTCATGGTGAATTATTTTTTTGATGTGCTGCTGAATCCTATTCGCCAAAATTTTATTTAGGATTTTTGCATCCGTATTCATGAGGGATATTGGTCTGTAATTTTCTATTTTTGTTGTGTCCTTTCCTGGCTTTGGTATCAAGGTGATATTGGTTTCGTAGAATGAGTTAGGAAGGATACCATCCTTCTCAATGGTGTGGAATAGTTTCTGTAGTATACGTATGACTTCATCTTTGTATGTGTGGTAGAACTCTGAAGTATAGTCATCTGGCCCAGGACTTTTCCGTTTGGGCAGGTTTTTAATTACTGTTTCAATTTCTGAGCTTGAGATTTCTGTTGCCTCCTGCGTGATCTTAGGGAGGTTGTATGAATCCAAGAATTTATCCATTTCATCTTCGTTCTGTAGTTTTGGGGCATATAGTTTTTTATAATAGTCAAAAATAATGTTTTGTATTTCTTTGGTATCTGTTGTGATCTCTCCTTTTTCATTTCTTATTGAGTTTATTACAGTCCTTTCCCTTTGGGTCCTTGTCAATCTAGCAAGAGGGCCATCAATTTTGTTTATCTTTTCAAAAAACCAGCTTTTGATTTTGTTGATTTTTAGTATAGTTCTTTTGTTCTCCATTTCATTCAGTTCTGGTTTGATCTTTGTTATTTCTTTTCTTCTATTAGTATTGGAAATTGTTTGCTCTTCTTTTTCCAATTCCTTGAGCTTATTCATTAGGTTGTCAGTATCTAAGCTTTCTGTTTTTTGGATGTGAGCGTTAATTGCTATTAGTTTTCCTCTCAGGTAAGCTTTTGCTGTATCCCACAGGTTTTGGTAAGAGGTATCGCCATTATCATTTTGTTCGAAGAAATTCTCAATTTCCCTCTGAATTTCTTCCTTTACCCAGTAATTTTTCAATAATAGATTGTTTAGTTTCCATGATTTTGT